>JAWWML010020450.1:0-18125 GCA_035047165.1 Ormyrus rosae
TTATGGCCATTAACTACTTTGCCATTTAAAACTGGCCATTAACTACTTCAAAAATGTTTTCAGTTTCCACTAGGGTATTTGTACATTATAAATAAAGATTTTACGGTAAAATCATTTTTGTAGCTCGAGATATTTGGATTTTTTTTTTGTAAATTTAAAACGTACTAGATTTTCAACAAATTCTTTCTCCCTTTCTTCAGCACCTGGGTTCCGAACCATTCGTACATTTCTACTATGATAATCGAACTTACACGTGGCCCGCTCACCTTTCCTTTCGCTCTTCCCCTTTGTATTTCGCGGAATCTGGGTCAGAAAGTCTCGCATAGAGCGACGGGGAAAGAGAGAGAAAGAGGGGGGGGGGGTGGAGAGGAAGGTCGACGTACCGCAAAGACAGCTTTCACAAAGCTTGCAACAAGGGGTTGTGGCGTATATATACTCACGTTCAGGCACAGGAGGAAAAAATCGAGCGTGAGGACCATCGCCGTTATCGGGTTGAAGGCCAGCTGAAACAGAGATTTCGGTTATGCATCTTTGCGGTAGTCGTGCTTTTTTTAAATTTACACAGTTTGCGGTTTCGAACGCCCAACATGGATGGAAAGATATTGGAGATTCTGAAAGGATGGTCAGCATGCATTGATCTTTTTCTGGATCTTTTAGCCAAACTAAAAATAGTCTCTAACATTGTTGTGATGGCAAATCAAATACATCATTTTAATTTAAATATTCATTTGAGAACTAATTATTAAAGTGAATATTTTTTATTCGGCGAGTTCGATTAATACTTTTAATATTTTAATATTAAAATTTGAATTTCAGTAATTGATATTTATAGAGAAAAGTAACTAGTTTTGTTTGCTTTTATAAAAATTTTCACGTTATTTAAAATAAAATTTTTGCACATGAAACATTTTCAGTAGTCGTGAGAGAAAATATGACGGTTATATTCGCAGATGGTTTACATCAAAGTCGATTTGCTGCTTTAGACGAAGAAATTGTTTTTGGATGTAGCGCTTTCGAAAACGAATAGCTCTTTACAGCTGCAGTAGAGCATGTAGTTTTGGCAGAGCATAACCATCAGAAACCGTCTAAAAGCTTCGTAAAGGGGTACTTCAACTGGCAAGCGAATAGGGTATAACGTGCGCGTAACAGATGCAATGTGATTTTGCAAAATATTCGTGAATAGACGACTAATGTATTGAAGAAACTCAAAACGAAATTTCCGGGCGAATTGACTCACTTCTTTTTTAAACTTTAAGATGAATGTCAAAAAATAAAATTGATAAAAAGTCATTAATAAAGTCAGCTTTGTAATAGTAATTGAATATCGTGCAATATGCAAATATATTACTATATGTTGATGTTGGAATGGGGCTGCGTACGACGGATCGAAACGCGAACATGACTCGTAATGGATTAGGATCATGTATCTGCTGGTGTTTCATCATATCTTGTCTCGAAGCTGTGTTAAGATCGTCAAGTGATATCGATTCCCTGTATTTTGAGTTGGCGCTACTAATTATCTTCCTGTTGCTATCACCATGGCATAACGGCATGGCATTAGTTTTTAGTACGAATTTTCAGTATTCAAGTCTTCATTTATTTTACTTTTCATTTAATCCTTTGCAGTCTAGATTTATTTATTGATAATAGGTCAAAAATTCAGGTACATAGGTGTTCCGTGGAAAACCTAAGCCTGCACTGGTATTCTATTACAGATCCATTCGGTCTTACAAAAATGTCGTGTATAAAAAGTAGCGGCTACTTTGTAGATGACTATCGCCGTGCCTGAGTTTCTAAGCGAATTCACCGAAGTACGGAAGTACCGCATCCACGGGTCAAAGGCTCGAACATCTAGACACGCTCTAATTACAATAGAGAGTCTATCGTTTTCGCTTTGCTGCACCAAGCGGTAATTATTGGGTTAGCGTTGATTCGCTAAAATTTGTTAATGCTTTTGGGAGACATGTATTCATTATTCAGAAAATTGGAAACACTACAAGTATTTTAGAATATTTATCAGAAATAAAATCAAGTAAAATATAGATGTGAGGCAATAAAATGTGTATCACATATTCTTTAATTACGTACGTCGCGTAATTGAAGCCATTTTAATCAAAGTTACTATAGCATAACATTTTCTAGGTTTATACTATTCGAAAAATCGTCTAACATCTTTACCTACAAGTTATTAGACAACTTTTGTTTGAAACATTAACTAAATTACCCAATTAGGTGATTGTGATTATAATGGATCTAATTAGGGTATCTCTAGCAAGAATATGAGTGATAAACGTTCAAATTTTCGCACAAATGGTTCGTGTGGTTGAATTGTGGATTATTCTACCGAGATAGTACGATTTGTGCGCGTAAGAATTAAGCACATCATGATTGTCCGTAACAAAAAATTCTAATTGTTTGAATTGTTAATTGTAATAAATAAAAAAATTGCAATAACTTATGTTTAATCTATGACAAAGTATATTATTTTATTTAATTAAAAGTTATTAGTCTGAAAGGTTCAAACTTTTGACACTTCTTCCTTTATTTCAAAACTGTAATATTCCATAATACAGTATTATTTCCTTTTTAATTTCTTTCTATCGTTAATAGAAGACGAGAAATTTTCTTAACTTTAGTTCCGATCTATACTCTTATTTCTTTTCAGCAAGATGAAGTTTAATACTTCCATGAACAGAATATTATTTTTTACAGTTTTCTGATAAGTATCCCTGGCTTATAAAATCGACGAAGTTAAGAATCGATTCGAATTTAGCAGGTCATGCGTGAAGAAAACCTAGATTGTATAAAGGGACCAATAAAAAGAATTTTGCATATGGATTACCATTGTGGCGCTTGCAGTATTTGGTTTTTGCGGGAGTAACTGATATACGTAAGAGAATGAAGCAACAAGTAGCAGCGAGGTCCGAGCCTCTAGCGTCCCTTCCTCTTAGAAATTTGTTCCCTCTTCGTTCATAAACTTGCATGTCACTGACTCTTTTGCTTCCGACAGAGCTGAGCTTCAGGATACAAAAAAGACAGACGATATTTGCCTGAGAACGATTACAGTAAATGAGAAGATGTTGTCAAACTAATATGCTTAACTAATGTCTAGACATAGTAAATATGTCTAGACATGTACTAGACATAGTAAAGTGAAGAATTTAAATATCTAAAAAATAATAAGCTTTAGTTACCTACTTTTGGTGCGTTTTTTAATAAGTGTAAAGCAAACGGTTTACCCCTAAAACATATTTTTGTCAGTGACCTCTGTTGCCTTAGATAGGTGTTACGGTTAGTTTCATTTTCGAGGTTTACTGCGTAAAATAAACGCGTGAAATAAACACGATGGAGAGCCATGTCAGTTAGTAGCACTCCGCATGAGTGGCGCCAGGACAATCATGAGGAACAATTGCGGAGACACTTGAATTTTACCGAGTTTCCTGCAGTTCTCCTTTCTCCGCCTTCCCTGTCACTCAACGAAACTGTAGCTCTCGTGAAAATGCACTTTCAGCATGATTTATTTTTGGCAACTATAAACTACTTTTATCCTTAACAAAATAGTAGAGTCGCGAAGTCCAAAGAAGAGATTATCGTAAAAATATTAAACATTTTTTTTATTTTTATCGAGCTTTGAGAATGAAAAGCTTTTTTTCCGAGTTACAAGTTATTTTTTTTAATATTATAACAATCTAAAAAAAAGTGAAATAAAAGCTCTAAATCAAAACAGTGCGATTTCATCAGTTTTAAAAATGAAAAATTGTTTGTAACGCAAAAAGACAAAAGCATTCTATAAAAATTCTATAGTATATTGTTCAATAACGAGTAAAAGTTGATCCTGTCGATACTGGCATAACACTATACGCATTGGTTCAAAGAATAAAGGCTAATTGACTAATAGGAGTATGGAACTTTTTTGGATCCCCTGGTGCAGACAAAAGGTGCAGCGGATTGAGTAAATTTGGTCGTCAATTTTTGCCGTTTGTAAAAAAAAAAAAACAAAAAAAAATATTTATTCGCCGACTTACTCGTTAGTTTCATAAGATTACACTATAACAAGATTAAACTTATTCTACATTCAATACACGATTGTTAATAAATTTGAAGTTTTTTTTGTTATTTTATTAATAAAAGATATATATAGCTGCATATCCCAAATATATTGGAATTAAAAAAAAAATCAATAAAATAAATGAAATGTATTGATGATAGTACGAATCAAACTCTACAACTCTGAGCTTTTATACTGTTGTATGTATGCAAAGAGTGAATACAGCAGTGAAATACAAAAAGAAATTGAGTTTGAGAATTGAGAAATGCTAGTTTCTTTGATTTTATTCTTTCACGGAATGGCAAAGAGACAGGCATATTATGTTTGTTATGTACAACATAATGAATTATTTTCAAGATGCTTACTCTTAGAATTACGTATATAAAAGGTTCCGAAGTTGATTTTTAATGTTAAGTTTGAAACTTTAATAAATTGCTTTATTAATTCGCAAATGTATTTAATAAAAGCTGTGGAAATATTTAAAAAATTGCAGCCCAAAGTTATTTCGAGATAAAGTTTTATAAGTTGTTTTGTTGATGATGTAACAGTCCTTGCGGGCCGCTGTTATGACACGTCCTAGGAGAGCAATTTCTGTCTACCCGACCTGTTATAGCGTTAAAGAAAGATAACTTTGATAAAGTTGAGGCAGGTTCTTTTAGAATTATATAATATCATATTTATGCTTTTATATTTATAATTTCAATGAATCAAAACTAATAATGTTTCAGTGTTGTTCAAGTTTTTTTTAAAATAAATGAAATCAACTTATGTATGCGTATTTGAAGTAAAATGAGACCTTATTCGTTAAACAAATAATCGCTGTCTTTTTATTTGATACATTATGAGTTTATTACAAAACAAATATGATACCCAATATTTCAAACATCTTTCAAATAAAAATACATTCTATCAAAGTCATGAAGTTACGAATTACTCTTTAAAATACTCTTTTGCAAACCGTCGGAGTAGCAGATACATCGCGAGAGTAAAATCGATCGGGGAGGAAAGGGAAGAAAAGCATCCCCAATTGGTCATTCGAACGTCTTAAGTCGTGGCTGTTGATTAAATCGATCGAAGCAGCTGGATCCACGGCAATAAAGTGCCTTGTTTATTCTCGCCGGTGACAAGGATGCTGCCATCTGTCTCTTCCCCTCTGAGTTCATTGCTCGAGGCTATAAAATTCGATTTTCTGAAACTGCTATTTCCAAATTAGTTGAATATTCCACATATTTTATAGGACACGGTTTTATTTTATTTTGGTAATCAACTAAATTTTTTTCATAATATTTTACAATATTTTAAGGAGAGATGTTGAATAATTTCCTGCCGATAATAACAATTATCACGTCGCCAAGTCGTTATCCGCCGTTGTAAGATTACCTCGGTGCAAGTTTTAAACTCGAGCTGCATCGCATTTATCTCACTATAGAAGAGTGCACGGGTTCCGGATCACCGATTTTGTTCAAACTTTAAATACAGTTTTCTTATGACAAAATATGAAGAAAGCCAAAATATTAGGGTGTAACGCTCAAAATTTTCGACATACGAGGTAAATAAAGTTATTTTTCTCTAAAATTTCGAATTTCGTTATTTGACGAGAACTCATCTCCTATTAAACCTAGAAATTCCAGCAGAAAATCAAACGAAAGTAGAGGAAAAGACCTATAATTTGAGAGGCTGTCGCTTAAAAAATCTCTAATGCTTCAAAAAGTTACGGATAATTAAATATGAGCACGTGGTAATGTGTATTATCTTTGTTTCATTCGTTTTTATACAGTTTTTGATACTCTAATTTAATTATCCATAACTTTTGATGAAAAAGAGATTTTTTAACGTACATCATTTATCTCAAATTATACGTCTTTTCCTCTACTTTTGTTTGCACTTTTAGTGGAATTTATAGCTTTAATAGGAGGTATTTTATCATCAAATAACGAAATACGAAGTTTTAGAGAAAAATAACTTTATTTACCTCCTGTGTCGAAAATTTTGAGCGTTAGACCCTAATATTTTGGGTTTCTTCATATTTTGATATAAGAAAACCGCGTTCAAAGTTTTAACAAAATCGGTAATCCAAAACCCATGCACTCTCCTAGTCAGTGGGTAGAAAAGGAATTTTGTAATTATAGGGATTCAGGTTTAAATCTCGTTCGTACGCTTCATTTTCATTCCTTGGTCAGACTATTATTAGTTAATTCACGCCACAATGTACTTCAATATTTTTTATTCTTTACACATCAAGGGTATTTGCTTAAAGATTATCTATTGACTGGGTTTATGAAATTGTCGATATGTTCAGAGTTATTGTTACATCTACAGAGTATTCCAGAAAAAGCATTTTTAATATATATAATCTAAAACTACTTTAAGTATAAATTAAGTCATTTTTTTGTACATTAATTATTGTGACCTTTTTTGCATCTTTATAAAAATACTTTATATCCTAAGGCAATTCCACAAACTTTAATCACACTTTCTTTCGGAACGCCGAGCTAATATACTTTTTTAAATGTGTGACTTTACTGAATGAAGAGTTTACACCGGCGACTCTTTGGCCTCTAATAACGTGCAAGAACATTCTTTTTCATATTGCTGTGTCAACTAATGAACTCTAGAAACTCATTTCATGCAATGTGGAGCTCTTTTTCGCATCTATAAAAACTCTTTTTGGTCTTGTAGCCATTTATAAAGTCCTATTTTGTGACGAAATTCGATAAAATAAAGTCACATTCTATTAAATGAAAATTTGTAAAATGAAATATCTCATTTACATTATATTTATTGATTATAAACACACCTTGATCATGTTTACGAGTTCTTAGACAGCTTTAGTTACGTTTGAAATTAAAAATGTTGAACTTTTGTTTCATTAATATCATAGAGAAAAGTTTTGCATTCAAAATTTCGTTGATTTCTTTAATCAAAAACCAGAATTTTATCATTATGATGTTCATGTTAGTTATATTTTGTTTCAATTTTAATTTCACGAGTCTGAAACTATCGAATTAATTTCAATTTAATTTTTTTTTTCGACAAATGTATTGACATTTGAATTGTTTGTTAGTAATTAGTTAATAATTTTAACTGTATAAATTTTTAATTAAAAAGTTGTACAGAATTGAAAGTGCAATCCAGCGAACCTGCTTTTTAAAAGTTTTTTTTTCCACTAATACAAATGAAGGGCACTACAGAGATATTTTAGAAATTCGTAAAATTAAACTGAAAAACTTGGGCAAATGCAATTGCTAGTATCTCACATCCTCTTAAGCTTAATAATTAACAAAATACATTTCATTTGCAAAGCCACCTTCCTTCCCACAGAGCTGTGCTCGACTCAACCCCTGACACAATTACATTGTTCAACAAGACGTGTCGTAGCTGTCTTGTAGCGTAGAGCAAACGACTGCCTGCCAGACGAGACCGGTTAGTAACGCCTTTGTCTCTGTCCTGTGATTCGTATCTTCTCGCGCGCTATGCATTTGCTATGCTTTTTTAAAACGGTTGGACTTTAGACGGATCGCTAGAAAGTCCGCCGGATATAAATTAGTTTTGTGTCCGACCGGATAGAAATGTCAGAAGTTGTTTAATGAAAGCGCAGACGAGCAAGAAAAGTTGCCTGAGATTGGAGTTTTATGGCTGTAGACTAGCGGCCAGCTCGAGAGACGAAGTTCTAGTTCTCCCTTTCGCGCGGGGGCTTTGTTTTTAAAGTAGGAGCTGATTTTTTTGAGCCGCTTGCAAAGAGGAAAGAATCGAGTTTCAAAGTTTTTCTGATTTAGTTAATGAGAATTTATGATGATTTAAAAAAAAGATATGATTATATTTTTTATTGCGGCTGCATCAAAGAGCATGCGATCTGTTTTGCGAAACAAAACTCTTAAAAATTTTTTACTGCAGACTAATATGCTAATCTAAAATAAAATTTTTCTTGGTAATTTTTTACTATATACTGTAGACTGACATGTTCTTTAATTTTTCTTTTTTCTAAATTAAATCGTTCGTTATTTTGGCGTGCAAAAATTTTCCATTTTAAACTTTTAATATTTGCATCACGTTTTAAAGGCAGCACTGAAAAAGCACAAAAGTAGATCGCTTGATGAAGCAAGCAAGTAAGGAAACGGCTACTCTCTTCCGGCTGGAAATTAGCAGCGCGCCGCGTCTAAATGTAAATTGGAGAGATAAAAAAAGTAGGCGTTTACCGATACGTAGAAGAAGAGGTATATCAGGTGCGAAATGTCGACGATGCTGCAGGCGATCACTATGCAAATCCACGGCACCAGGAACAGCTTCTCGTCCTGCAAAATTAAGAGGCTTCGTTAGTTATACTGTCGGGAAAGCACAGGAATTGTTCAGTTTGATCGAGTGACCTCTTTGTCGGCGAAAAATGAGGGGAGAAACACGGGACTTTAATATATTCAGATGTTGGAAGGGATTTCGGGAGAGATTCGTCTTCTTTTAAAGGCTCGGCTGTTTTATTGAGCGAGGCATTTATTATAGAAATATTGAATAAGTTTCCTTTTCTTTCCATTTAAATTCAAATTTTCCAATTTTGGAATTGGTAGGATTGAGATAAGGATGGAATTAATTTCATCAGAATGTTTCAACAATTTAGTAACATTTTTCGAATTATTAAAATCGGATTCTATTGATCATTTTATATTCCATGAAAATTATGAAATTTCATATTAATGTATTAAAATTTATACAATTTCATCTTTTACATTTGCTATTATATTACTTTGTTGAAAATTACCATTTCAATAAAGTATTCGGTATGTAAATGCTTGTCACCTAAGAATAAACTTGCTAGAATACATATTCGAATCAATCATTTGCCAATAAAGTCGATCTTCTGAATTTTTTACCTCGGATGAAAGTTTAAAGTGAATTCCTGTTTAAAAGGTTTGAAGTCACGTTTACCTATTCATTCGAGTGAGATTAAAACATAAATTTTTCTGCAACGATTCTTTTAACCCAGACGACGGCACATTTTTAATATAATAGAATAGTCGACTCAATTAAAATTTAACGAAAGCAAAATCTTATTACGTACATGAAAGTAAGTTCAATAAAATTGATCTGGACAAAATATGATATAAAGTTTGAACTATTCAAATTAAAAAGTTTTACTGTAAATTTTAGTTACAAAAAATATCTTGTTGAAAAAACTTCACTCCATCGGAAATTAACGAACTTGTAAAAAGTCCAAGCTTCTAAAACTGAAAATAATTGCAGTTCCCTAAAAGTTTTAAGTAAAAATTATGATTTCAGTTTAAACTTTTCATTAATTAGAAATTACTTTTTCTTAGTATAAAAATGATATTCTTTAAAACACGAAGTTTAGTAATTTTTTTATATTTAATCAATTTGGATTTCTTTATGTTAGGTAATCATTGACAATCGATAGAAATATATTGACGCAGATAAATTTCGCCGCAGTCCTTTGTTCTAAATTTCCTTTTAAAGCAAAAGAATCAACTTCATCGACTGCCTTTATCAGTGATTCGCCCCGTCTGAAAACTGATAACGGATCTTTGGGGCTTCAAGTTATCTTCGACATTCGTGATAAACGATTCCGGGTTACAAATTATTTCTGCCTAGGAGGAAATCGATTCCAGCTTGGCGTAAGATACTTGGGATTTTCGGAGATATATGCATTGGAAGGTTGTAAGCCAACTAATTGCCGCGCGTTTTACGCGTGCATTTGCTTGACTGCGCTTTAGATTGCTTTTCAAAATCGCCTTCGATTCGCGTGGATGAGAGTGCATGGAGATTGCACTTTTGCCCGGCTCTTTTTACTCTGCCCGACTGTTGTCGAGGACCTTTTCTTTTCTTTGTTTTAATTGTGGTTGGAAAAAATGTTCTAGTTAGTATGGAAACTAGATAGTTTTCCTTTTCATGAACCTGATGCATAATTTTTACGTTTATTAGTTTATTTCAGTTTGTTTTTAATTTGAAAACGATAAAATTACGCTAAAAGAGAAACTTATAAGAGTGTAAATAATAAATATATTTTTTTGTGAACAAAGATAAAATTTATGCTAGTCTAGAGTCATAAAAAAGTTTTCATGTTCGTACTTTGTTACAAAGAAAAATTATAACTGGCTTCATAAAGAAATCTGTCAGAACATCTTTTGTATTACATTTTTAATTTACGGAAACGTTAAAAAAATCTTCTTTTACGAGTTTAGCTAAGTGTTATGTTATCTTAAAAATGGGTCAATAGAATTTGCAAAGCTGCTAGATAGATAGCACAGATTTCTACTTTAACTACAGTAGTGATAACCAAATATAGTCAGCCGTAAACTTTCGTAGATGCGATTCGTTGCTTCAAAGTAAATTTTATGAAAGTAAAATAAAGTTTTAACCGCAGCATTTGTTTCTAAAGTATTTCTGAAAGCAATTGATATAAAAAAAATTAATTAATAAAGACTTAATATACATACGATATATATCGAGATAATTAAAATCATGCTTTTAAAATTTTTAATCTTTCATGTTCAATTAAAATTGAATCCTCAAAGTTACAGGGATTCTGTTTATGCTTGTAAAATCGGAACAACGTCTTTGAAATAAAGGAATCCAAAACCGCAGAAAGTAGTAAAGCCTCAAAACTTTCTCCGATTCATTCCACTTTTTCCAGAATACGAAGTTCTCCCGTAATCGATAGAAAAAAGGAGCGTCGTTCAACCCTTCCAGCCGCAACCGCGAAATCATCATCAAGTTCAACGACGCGGAGATTCACCTTTTCTCGACATATTTATAACGCGGCCAGGGTAAGGCAAGTCCTTCCGTAAAAAGAGCTGAGGGATAAATCCGTTTTGGACGGAGGTTAATCGAGATATTAATTAAGGCCTCGTGTATCCTTTATAATGGATGTTTTTGCGTGCCAAGAACTTTTCGAAAGTCCTGTCAGAAGATTATGATTTATTAATTATTCAGGAAAATCCTTAAAAACTTGTACTTATTGGATTTGTAAAAAGATTGATATTCGAAATTTGAAATATAAATAAACAGATACGCTCGAATTATAATATCCTTATTTCTCTCAGGCAGTGAAACAACTACTTCAGAAAGTTCAAAATTTAACTTTGCCTCGATAAATTCGAGTAGGGTGAAAGTTTTTCCGAAAAGTTAGACGTACTTTAAGCAATAGAGATAGATTTGACGTCAATAATTTACTTTCACAATTTAATTTTGGTAATGGATTGATGACTTTAAATTTTCAAAAAGAATAAGGAAACTATACATCTTTCAGTTATTGCGTGCTATAAAAATGAAATTATTTGGGAAAAAGTAGAATAATTGCTTTTTTATTTTTATCTGATAAATAAATACCAGAAAACTCTTAAAGTACCCAAGTATCATAGTATTGAAACGCTGATTAATCGATCGCAATTTCTGCGTTGTACATCGTTCCCTCTAATTCACATATATGTAGTAAAAGGACGCACTTCGTTAAAGGATATTTTGGGAAGCATCGTGTCGAATAGATAATATTTCAGCAAGTAGCATCAAATCGAAAGTATTGGGTTGCATGTCAAAAAAACGAATGAAAGAAGAACGACACCGCGCTTTTACATCGGCGTATCGAGCGCGAGATGACGCCGTTCATTATAAAGTTTTGATTACCGGGTTCTCTTTTTTTTTTTGCTAGGACGTCCAACCTCGGTGCTTGTTTTTACGATGAAAATGAAGTAATGCTTTTGCGCTCGGATGCTGCGTTTGGTAAATTGACATTTTTAATGGGGTTTGTCGTTTAGCAAGTTTTATGACGATATTGATTGTTTAATTGTTGGAGAAAATTCTTACGAACTTTGATAACAGTAATTCAATTTTTTAATAAAACTATTCAAACATAAATCACAAAGCAATCGAAACATTTACATAAAACGTTTTATTGATTATATTATTTAAAAGGCTAAAATAAACTAACGAGTTTTTCCTCGTGAAATTTGATCTTCAAATTTAAACGCCATTTAAATAATCAACCTTATGAGCTTTAAGAATTATAAAAGGTAAAAGACCATTTTAAGCTCTTTATCAATTTAATAAAGCCACCATTATGAGTTCAGTGATATAGTTGGCGTAACGAAAACTGTGCCCAACTTTCGAAACGTTTTTGTTAGAGCAACTCTCGGTCAGGAATATCTTTATAAACAGATATAGCTATAATAATTCGAATAAAGTTTATATGAGAAAATGTCATTTTACATTTCTGAAAAATGCTAAAAATAGAAGATTGACTACCTCGTAGTTGGAAACTCTTATTTTGTGAAATTCCAGGAATATCTTCTTAAATATTTGAATTGCGAATTTAATATCCAATAACATTTCAAAACGTACAGCCACTTTTATTTTTAGAAAAATCAACCCCTTCTTAATAGAAACATCGATTCACTAGAATCTGCAAAAGTGCGACTCTTTCCCCGCGATAACATTTTTATTTTTCTCCACAAAAATTTCTGGAAATATAAAATACTGATTCGAGCGTATTCGTACAATAACACGTCGAGTTGACATTTATTATTTACTTTAAAAAGTTGAGAGCAGAGTGTCCCCCCGAGAGGTCGAGTAGTATCTTTAGAAATATTGGGTTTCCTATATCTGACAAAGCGCGACGGCAATGCTGGGTAGTGCTTTCGAAACGTAACGGTTGCGATCGATTTTGCCCTTAGTTTATTTACATTTTCACCATTAGATAATGGAAAACTTGTAAATTGAACGAAATTCAGGGGGAAAGGGTTGCTGATTTACTTATCGATCCTATTATTAGGCGTCTTTGTCTTGGAAGTTCTTTGGAACGGACGTGAAGTGTTGTAATGTATTTGTCAAGATGGTCACAATGGTGTATTTGCAAAGTTACGTAAGGCGAAATGGATTATAGCATGTTTTGTTACTTATTGAATTGAGCACATAAAACAGTTTCGCTTATCGATTACGCAATTGTCTTGTGGAAGAATACACATAATGCAGTTTATTTGACGTAACTTTCCTTTCACGAAATTATTAAGTTCAGTGATTTTCTCGGTATTGTTTGGTACATAATTAATTTACTTTTTAATGTTAAATTAATTTTTATTTAGTCTAAAATAAAAACATTAAGATTTTATTAAACCACTTGTTTGCAATTTTATCTATTTTTTTCCTTTCACTGTAGCCTGCCTTTTTCTTGGTGTAAGAACCCTGATCTCATGCTCAAAGGATATTGTTGAAAAGTAATATTGTTCCAAAGTAAATAAGAAGCCGAGTTTATGAATCCCACGCACCGGTTTAGCCGTTGTTTTCTAAAAACCTTTTAATCTTCAGATTTTTTGCCACTACAGTCTTGATGAGACGACTTTAGTTCTTACAACTCCGGAAAGGAAACGATGCTTAATCATCATCTGGGGTCAATCGGTTTATTTTTGCTCTTTTTAGCTTCAAAAAGGCGTCAATTATTTTATCTGATGGTCATAATTACTTGTTAAAAAGGACAATTAAAATTACAGGCATTATTTTGACATATAAACTTTTATTCAAATGCTAAAAATTAAAACTTGTAAATCACTTTCCGTCTAGCAGATCGACGATTCTTGCTGAATAATCTAAAAATACAAATACATTTTGCTGGGGGCTCTTCCCGAAAACGCAATTTCTTCGGCACTGCGGGAAAGTACATCCTCATCCGAAAAAATCGAATCGAATCGCGTCGGGGTATCGGCTCGATGGTGGCGAAAATTTGATGAAAAATGTTCGCGAGGGGGAGCGATGCTTTATCTGCGCTCGTAAATTTTGGGGCTCGCCCCCTCGTCGACTTATTTCGAGCGTTTCCGGCCTACACGCGATGAGCGGCGCTTCAGGTATGCCGAGATTTTTCCTGCTTTTGGAAGGTCTATTAGAATAATAGTGTTCACGAGATCTTTTCTTAATCAAAATCAGCAGAGAAGTTTGAAAAATGCTTTTCATGTAATAATCTAAAAAAAATTAATATTAAATGTTTTTACATTAATACAGATTTTCAATAATCCTTATAAAATAAAAACTTAATTAAATTCATTTAATCGTGGCGGGAAAGTCGTCCAGTTCACCAGCAGATTATTCACTGCGGGGCATTTAGCCTAATCGCATTTATTAAGCAAACTGCTTTCTTAGAAATGAAACACTACGGGTAGCTTCGTAATACAGGGCCATAAATTACGTTGACGTTTAAGCGTCGAGGTGTTTCCGTTTATTTAGGATAAATTGCGCAGATGGAGAGCGCGCAAGTTAGTCAATCCCCGGGGCGATGCGTGGCCCGATACCGACTGCTACAATACTCTCCTCGAGATTATGAGCCCACACTTCCAAATGACTTTCGTATACCTATACCTATATGTAGATGCTTTTTTAGGACGTCGATTCAAATTTATGGAGTCCAGGTTCGATAAGACTGCTGAGTTGTAAAGATAAGTGATTTTACTTGTTCTTCTTGGGTTAATTTTTTGGAAAATACTGTAAAGATTTTTTTTTATAGTTTAGGATGTACGAGTAGGATAACATAAGAACTTAAAATTTGTTTATGTTAGCTTTTGAACGTTTTGAAAAATTAGGAAAAAGGATTATTTTCTGACGAAATTCGAATGAAGAAATAAATTGTAAATGGAAAATTACTTTTAAAATTTAAAAAATAATAATAATAATATATTTTTGTAATTCTTTCTACATTAAAACTTTTTATAAACGCTTTTTTGTTCAAACGGTTAACTTTTTCGGAATTTAAAATTTCTCAACGACATTCTTATCGCCCACCACAAATAAAAAGCCCATAGAACGTTCTAGAAAATGTTTCCGCCATCTGTATCCGAAATGACTTAACCTTTACGATATCATTATTAGATTGCTTCTCCTCGGTATTTCAATAACTTTTTAAGATGGCACTTTCTTAACCCTCGATAAGAGGTATATTCGCAAATGCACTTGGTCAAAAATGTGCGAAAGCACTTGACGCACACTTGGCGGCTCGCGGTGCGAGGTTAAGCGTCGCGCATTCCGAGGTTTTAAGTGTGCTCGACTAAGTACGCGCGTGTAATTACATTGGGGTTGTGAGAGTGTGTTTTTTTGCCGCCCTCGTCGGTTTCAAGTTGTGGAGGCAATGGCATTTTTGCGGTCTTTTGTTTCAGCTTCCTAATGGGAAAAGTATCATTAATTATTCTCCGTGGGTAAACTGTCTTTGGGGGGGGGGGGCTCTTTTTATTTTAAGTTCTTTTAATTTATAAAATTAGCCAATAATAAAAGAGGCTTCATTTTTTTTAAATTAAAGAAGCAGTCAGTGTTTATTTTACTTTTTAGATTTCGATACTAAAATTGAAATTAAATATTACAAAAAGTAAATTTGCCGCGAAATGAGTTTTATATAAAAAATTGAATATTGAATCTCAGATGCAATATTTAAGAAATTAAATTTTTTATTACCCTTTCAGAACAGAAAAAAGAAGCTAATAAAAATACATTTTTTAGCAAAAAATTTCGAGCTTTTTTAATATTCATTTCATCGCATGAAAAAATAATTTTTGTAAGCATGATAAACCTGAAAATCGCGGATAAAGTATTAATATTTACGATCCCTCTTCTGAAACTCTTCAACGACGATTTCCGGTCCAAGCCCAAGGAACCTTTTTCTTTCATTAAAATTAATTCGACCATTAATTCTCTCTGTGGGTAAATCCATTCGGCGGTCCGAAATAAATGCGACCGTCAGATTTCGCGGGTTATAATTACGCGCTGGATGTATCGATTATTAATGTTGAGGGCAAGGACCTCGTGAGCCTTTTCCACTTTAATGCCGACCACGTAATGTAATAAGGAGTATATTGAATTGTACGTGAGAGTATATGGTTCTGAAGCGAGAAGTCATCGATCTTGTACGTGCATAATTTTCAAATGCCACCGCATCGCGGCGAGACTGAAGTGATTAATGGTTATGCTTTTTGCAGCTCTAGTTTTTCTTTGTTTTGCAAGAGAGCATTTTGCTGGGATTTTAATTTTGTGGAAACATTTAAAATAAATTTAAAAGTAATGTAACAAATTAAAATACCTTGAACAATCCGTACAGCAACAATAGGCAACATATGACTCCACAAGATGAACATACGAGCAGTGCAATATTGAATCTCATAGTTACTGTAAGAAATAAAAAGATATAAGTGTTGGATATTAAAGATATTTATCAGTTGACAAATAAATCTTTCGATTTTAGAGTGAATTACAGTGAAAAGTACTTCTATCCACTTACTAGGAGACATTTCCGGTTCGAGAACGCTGTTAGACTTGGGTAGCGAACGATTTCCTGCCAGATACTGGCTTTCTTCCTGTAGGACCGTCGCTATAGTCACTGCCAACACTGAATAATAAAACTGAAACAAAGTACAAAAGATTGGCTTGGTATAATATGGACATGATTTTCATAAAATAAAAATCGTAAAGCATCAAATTTATATTTAAACTTTATTCCGTTGTCGGTTTGATGTTAAAAACAGTACAATTTTATTATTTTTAATATATTTTATTTGAAATGAAAAAATTTAAGGTTTCAGAATTTCACACATACCCTAGAATGCCACTTACAATCCAAATTTAACTTCTTTTGAGGAAAATAATTCGAAGAATACTGAATTCTTATAGCATACGAAGATTCTTTTCAGCTCAGAAGCTCGCAAAGCGAAAAAGATTATTCTGTATTGAATACTGCGATTGAACATTTTCTACGCTTTCTACAATAGAAGATTCGCTTTTTACAGAATTCTAGTCCGTTGTAGAACGTTTTCTTCGTCAGTTAGGAGCGTTTTTCGACGCATCTTGTACAATGGCTCTTTTTTGATATTTATTGCATCCTTTTGCCTTATTTGTACTTATTGCCTCGTTACTTCGTGTTACAGTGGGATGATAAAATTTTATTTCAAGATCTTTTAACTTTGTTAAGATTTCGTTTTTCTTTATCAGTGCTGCAGGTTGTAGTAACATAAATATTTTTGAGACTAAGAAATTCTGAAAAAGCTGTGTTGATTCTATACTTCAACACAGTAAAGTCTTTCATTTTATATTGGTTTTAAGAAGAAATTCTGAACGCAATTTGTGATTTTTTGAACATTAAAGAAAAGTAAAAAAACTAGATTATTTCTACATTTTTAAAATACTACGGAAATTGCATTATTACTGTCAGTCTCGACCTTTTAGGAGAAAGCGCAGGTGTCACGTGAGGGTGAAAAACCACCCCTCCAGGCTACAAGCAACTTTCTACTCACTCCATATCGCACCCTATTTTTCTTCATCCTTTCTGCCATTATGTTTGCTTGAGTCTCCTCTGCAGGGGGAGAAACTTTCGGCTAATCTGTCCAGTTTTAATAGTTTGTATTACCGGATATTAAAAGTTTCCCTCTGAAAATTTCATTGACTTTTACCGATCTGCGGCGAGTAAAAATGATGACATTACTCAAGTTAATTATCAAAGTTTGAATGCAATGATATTTCAAGGCTTGCAATATTTTTGTGAGGTTTCCAGCTTTTCAGTTAAGTTTTTTGACTACTCCCAAGACTTCTGAGATAATGGATTGGCTCAATCAATTTTTCTCCTACAACCTTGGATACGAGTGTGCTCGTTCTTTCAAAATAGGGATACATTTCTCAAGATCGAATAGCTAGAAAGTATCTTGAAAAATGTGAGACATATTTATCCTGATCAATTCTAATGGATTAATTGATCTCGGACACGTTTGGTTGATTTCTTAACTAAAATGAATGACCTATAAGTATTTAAAAGTAGCGTTACAAGCTTATCATTGAAAGAATGTTATGAAACATTCATCACGAATTGGATCATTGTTTATTTTCCTTTTACACTGTTTTAAATCTATTTGTCTGGTAATTAGGATACCTGTAACAAAGTAATATAACTGAGAAGTATTAATTTTTCTATTTGAGAAGTCTACCTAATCTTTTGTTTTAGCAGGGAGAGGTAATATAATATTGCAAATTCTCCGAACTTGCTCCCTGGTAGAGATAAAAGTATCAAAATTGGCCAGGAAAGTAAAAAATAGGTATTTTTAATTCCTAGTTACCTAAC
>JAWWML010020461.1:0-18108 GCA_035047165.1 Ormyrus rosae
TCTCGGACATGTTTTACGAAAATGAATATTTTCGCGAATCAGGGAGGGGGTCCGATACTTTTTGAAGACCTTGTATACGCTGTAGCGCTAAACATAGATTTCTATACATTGCGCCAAAGTGGTCTTTAAATTAAATAACGCAAATATCCTTGTCACAAGTTTGATGCCTTACTAACTCAATTTGATTTCTTTATGACGTCACGTGCCTGCATACGCACTATATACCAGCGAGTGGGGCGGGTTCTTAGGTCGGATTTGCATGCAGGACTGCCTTCGCAGTTGTGTAGAGATATTGATAAAACTATTTACTAAAATTTTAACTTAAATTTATTTCCTGGATAATTTACAATCTATATCACATACTAAATCTATATACATAGTAAATCTATGCGTTATGTACTAAATTGTCTAATTATTTATATTTTTGACGTGTAACTGTAATTGTTACGATATTGCACTTTTCTTGGGTGCTCCTTGTATACATGGTACTTTACGAATACCTTGTATAAATGATACTTTACGTAAATAAATAAATTGTAAGATTTAATTATTGGGCAAACTTTAATACATTTATGATTTAGTTTTGACTTAATATGGTATTTGAGGTTTCTGTTGTATTTCGGGTATTTTAATAGAATATGTTCGATCCGAACAGCTATTTTACAGATATCAGATTATAAGGGTTTTTCGTTTTTAAATTGGTATTCATGAGTAAAAATTTGGTTGACCGATTCTGATTCTTGAGATAGTTACCTGGTTTCTCCTTCATTAATTTTGCGTACTTTTTGGTGATATTTTTAATCATTTAATTTAGCCATGTAAATTCTAAAATTAAATTGCTGTATATTGTTTGATTTGTTATTTAAAAACTATTCACAAATTGCAGCGATTATATACGTACTAATAGACTGGATTGTTTTAATAGATCAGTAAGCGTATGTTGATGTAGCTTATATGTGGTGGTAATCCGGGTGGTCATTAATAAATTTATCGAAAACATCTTATTATTATTGGAATTTATTATTATTCGATTATTGGAATATTGCAGTTTAACGATGCATATATCTGTTTATTCTAGGAAGCTGTAATTTGATTACTTTACAGTATACACTTTACAGTAAGCTGTTTTCTTTTGATTTGTAATTAAATCATATTGCTTCCGTTTAATAAACTAGTTACTTGACTGGCCCTGTAACTATTTAGTGTATAGTGTAGTAGTATAGGCTTCCAAGTGTATTTTTTACATGAGATTTCCTCGTCTTGTCGAAAATAAGACAAAGTATTTCCAATTCCTCGACTGTTTCATTTCTTTTTTTGTCGGCAAGAATCACAAGTTTTTTAATTTTTGCGTTTCAATAAAATTACGCGTCAGCAGAGATTGTGGTTAAACCATGGAAAGGGATGTGCTTGCAGATATCATTTATGGACAGAAGGGAAAATATTACGCTAATGAGTGAGTCCGTGTGAAGTCCGAATAGGTACGTGTCCTCTACTCCGACTTTAATCAGTCTGTGACTTAGAAAGTTTTTAATAAAATGATAAAAGTTTCTAGTAATTCTTCAGCTTGAAGTATTTTCTTATGCTTTTTTCATGTTTAAGCATACTAATAGCACGTGTTGGTCTTCAACAACACATCCTTGAAAATAACGGCATAACTTGTAATTCTTTACTGTAAAAGTTGGAATGACTTCGGCTGAATATTGGCTTGATGTTCATAAAGCCACTACTGATCTTTTCGCGAGAAGTGATTTGTCGATGCTTGTCGACGCTTATGGTATTTACTCGTTTAGTAAACACGACTGCTCATGCGGGACCCACAATCCAGAATGCGCAAATATTCTGTCTAAAAGCTGAATTCGCAGAAACCGCGACTTGATAAATTTACCTTCTTTCATTCTCATCTTTTCGTGTGTCATATAAACCCTCTCCATTCAGGTCTTGGTATACTTTATCTGGCTTTCGTCTCGGTGTATCAACATTTTTATCTTGCCGAGAAGCCTTTATTTCTTGCCCCTTTCCGCATTTCTCTCTGCCTGCGAAGACTTTTTATGTTTTTAGTGCTTAGAGCGTTTCTTCCTCCTTTGAAATTCTTTTGACGACGAAGAGATGAATACCTCCGCATACAATGCAGGGAAGAACGCGGTAATGCGTCGCAATGAACAGTTTAAAAATATATGCTTCACCACTAAATTATTTCTTTATTATTATTTCTTCCTGCGATATGCATATATATTTCTTATCTTCACAATACGTTTCTTATACTTAATTTCTAACGTTAATAAATAATTTTGTCGTTTTAATTTTATGTTATAATAAATAAACGAAGAAACTTCCATCTTCTATAAATATATAAGACAGGCTCCTATTGTCTTTATAATTTTATTCAAATATTTTTAAACGGCTACGATGTTAAAATTTTTAATGAAAATTCAAATACATGGTGCAAATAAATATCACTTAAGAAGCTCGTTTGACTTCTAAAATTTAAAAAAACCTTGTAAAATATAAAGGACCTTCTCGTTTCAGTAAAGCTAATTGAGTAATTTACTGCAGCTTTGTGATAATTGACATGGTTTTCGGTATGTGTATCTACGGATGTGAATAAATGCACATTCACTAATTCCACAGGAAATATATGATTCTATGCAGAAACTGACTTGTAATGAAGTCTTCCTTTTTGGCTTTACTTTGAATCTTTGGTTTATGATTTCAGTAATTAATTTAAATAAATAGTTTAAATCTAAATAGGTCATGCATGCACCGGCTACAATTGTTATTTGTAAGTGGAAAGTTACTGCTCTTATTTGTAATTATACTTTAAAAGTTTTGTGAGAACGTATTAAAACTTGGAGTAATTTATTCATGAAATGCTAGAGTAATTATTATAATATAATCTATTCTAAGACTAATTGTTCTTGTATTCATTGGAATTTCACATTTTTTCTATTCAGACATAATGCTTTTACTTATTCATAAGAGCTCTCTTGTTTTTTATGAAGTACCTCATTAAAATCCTTTTTTAAATTTTTTTTCACCTCTTACGAATGCTTCTAATGCTTTGTTGACTTGCTTATCTAATACACGGAGAGAAATGTTTAAGAAAACTTACTATATTCGTCAGTAACTCGAGGACAGACTTTGAATTAGAGTAAAAAATAAAGTTTAGAAATTTTTGCTAATCTTTTAATAAAAATTGCTAAAAATATAACAAAAATTAATATAAAGTATAGTAATTTTCACCCTAATTCAAAGTCTGACCTCGAGTTACTGAAAACTATTGTAATTTTTCGCAAGACGTTTCTTTCCGTGTATAAATTATGTTTTACGTATAAAAAGTGAACATTAAATCACTTCTTAATAATTTCAAAAATAATTAAAAAAAATAATAAAATAATAATTATTGCGTGAACCTCGACGAATCTGTTTTCATTTGAAGTTTGTATACTATACATTTTGATTACGTATGTAAATAGGATTTTTTTACGTTGCTCGCAAAAAACGCAACACTTTAGTAACTTCAGAAAAGAGCTGCAGCGGTGCAGTCGCTAAGGATTAAAATTCCTATGAATATTAAAAAATTTTAGTGTAAAAATTCAGTTCGAAGATCAAAAAGCGCGAAATTACTTGTTTCAGAGTTACATGAATTATTTATTCTTCAGCGGGAACAATCTTACTTTTCGCATAAAGAAGACGGTAATTTTTAGATGTAAAGGATTTGAAAAAAAGTTTATCAAAAATATGAAAAATATGTTCGTAACAACTTTTTACATGTGCGTAAATTTTTTAGTTTTATTTTATCATATGGCTGAATAGATGATTTATGTATGTAGGTTAATTAAGAATTTT
The DNA here is from genome assembly GCA_035047165.1 of Ormyrus rosae. Classification (NCBI taxonomy): domain Eukaryota; kingdom Metazoa; phylum Arthropoda; class Insecta; order Hymenoptera; family Ormyridae; genus Ormyrus; species Ormyrus rosae. The sequence goes on from JAWWML010020461.1 coordinate 3,847, forward strand.
TTTTCTATTTTTAAGCTTTTTGGGCAAGGTAACATTCGGAAAGTAATTATCAAATATCACTTTTTTCTTAAAGTTTTTTTAATAAAAAATTATGTTTATATGGTGAAAAAAAACAGAAAAATTTGTTTCGATATTAATGATTTTTTCCAAATAATGAAATGCTTAAAAAATTATAAAAAGTTGCGCCTTTAAAAATAATATGCAAATACCTTCGTTTGTCAATGAACTGCAAATATTATGAATGAATTCGTTACGTTAAAAAGTATCGTACTTCGAAGTTTTGACAAGTATTTTGTAGGCCAAATTGCAAAAAGTCACGAAACATGAGTATCGTAAAATTTAAAATTTTCTTTTCCTAAAGTTTCATGAAATCGGGTTACTGCTTTATTGTGTTGGACTATTCACAATACTTCTTCGAAAACTTATTGACTACTAAAACTGTGTCAGCTTATCTGATTCAGAAAAATTCGGTCAAGCGTAAAAAAATGTGTCAACTGTGACAAATCAACAAGAAACAGAAAGGTGAAGGGAGGAAAAGTTTCTTTTTATATCATAACCACCTTACTAAACTCTAGATTTTATCAACAAATTTTTTTTAAATAGTAAAGTATTTTTACGAATGTCCCCATATTAGCTGTTTGTAATATCAGTTACTACTCAGCGAAACGAGTTTCGTACACTTTTTTTCCGGGGAAGCAGCCGAACGATTCTTTTCGAACTGTAATTAAAGAAACTAATAGGACCCAGCAGCACGTAATCGATCGCACGAAGACAAAGAAGCTTCGCAGCTGTATGTTGATGGATTTTAATTCCGAACTTTTACCCTCCATTCATGCTACCCCAGCTTGTTTCCCTCGACCCGACATGTACAGCCGAGCGTTTCCGTGCTTTCATTTCGCTTTCTTTTTCCCGTTGTTCCCGTTTAAAAGAAGCAACGCCAACCCCCTGCTTCGTCCGCCTCGCTGTTTCCAGTTCTCTCTCTCTCTCCCTCTCTCTTTCTCTCTCTAAAACTCGTGACGAAACGATACGAAGCAAATAAAATTAAAGGGATGGACAAGCTTGCCAACTCCTGTGCCCGGCGCGAGTAATAGTCCACTTTTAGCAATTAGCGATAAGCTTCTCGCATTATCGCAGCCACTTGAGTCTACACGACGCCGCTCACGCTTGGAGCTACTGCTTGGCCTTTTCCGCGCGCGACTCTCTCTCTCTCTCTCTCTCGGGGGTCTTTGCGCGCGCGCCTTTTTTTTGCGGCCGCCGCCGTGGCGGCTTTTTGCCTCCACCGACGTGCCACCGAGGCCGAGGAGTCAAGAGAGTATAGGAGCGTGGAATTTCCGCTAATTAGGCCATTGCAGCGAAGTTCGCGGCGGCGGCTCAGGTATTGTACGTGACTTTGATCGAAAGCTGCTCTTTTCAGCCTTTTCTCCTTTCCTGCACCCCCGCGTTCCCCCTTCCACGGCCGTTTCTCCCTCGTCCATTTCCTTTCTCTTCATCTCTCTCTCTCTCTCTCTCTCTGCGCATGCACTCGGCTCCGCACCTCTTTTTACATCATGAAGCTATGAACGCGCTTGTTTGCATAACTATATGGCTACATTCAAATGCAGGGATTGCGCGAAGAACAAAAGATCTGCGGGAAAATCTCTGAATACTCGGCATTCTCGTTAGCTATGGCAATCAGCTGAAAACATTTTCTTAAAAGTATTATGTATTGAAAAATCATTTTAATGGGATGGGTTGTGAAGATTTTGTTCAAGAGGCGATCGTTAAATTTGCGAAGTGCAATATAGATTATAATCATTTGTGTGGGATTTTAATAAAAAATAAACATTTTGGCGCCACTAAAATATTATATTCCACAAAAGAGTTTGAGAACTCCACGCATTTTAAAAAATTCGCAAAAATAGAAAATCAAAATGAACAATTCACGTGGCTCTTCTAAAATTATTTTTTTACTTTTAATTGAGGGTAATAGTGGTAGTACTTTTTGTGTACATAAATGTTTATTTTAAGGTTACATATATATTTTATAAAAAATATGTGAAAGACTTTAATCTGAAAAGCTTCTATACCGGAAAAGAACGGTAAACATCGGATTGCGCGATTTGGAAAATTGCCGATAAAAGAATTTGCTCAACAATGCGTATCGCGTTCCTGTATTTTCTTCTTTTTCTATCTTCTTTGTCAATACCATTTCTCTTACTTGTAACTTTAGATATATTTACAGCAGATTTCGCAAATTGGATTTTGCTATACGACTAGTTCTCTTTTGTTCCGCTAGATTTTGTAAGACAATTTATTAATTCACCGCCTAGAACAACAAATTTCATAGTTTAATCCAATTTTGAAAAAAAGTTTTAATTTTTCTACGACTTATTGAATAAATGATTTTATTAAAATCCAAATCTGTGTAATAGGGTAAAGCTACTGATGAGCTTTGACCTAAAATCGCGTAATGTAATATAATCGTCAGCTCAAGAAGTGAAGTTTAATTCAAGAAATTGAACTTGATTAACACCATTTTGTCGTATTAAGAAAGAAAAAGAGAAAAGTACTCTTTAAGGAAGTAGTAAAACCTGTTTTTAGTCAGACTTACAAGTACGGAAAAAAGTTAATTAACTTAAAAATAATTATGTTTTAAAACGACATTTCTAAGTTAAATTTCACTTATTAGCGCACTTATTACTGATTGTTATTTTACTGATAAACTATTTTATACGCTTAGAATTTTAACTTTGAAGTAAAATTTTTCTCTGCAAAAAATCTAAATAAAAATAATTTTCTTTGCAATTAACAAGATGAACTTGTGAAAATAATAATAATAAAATTACACTCTCTGAAGTAATTTATCATTTTCCTTTTTTTTTTTAATTACCAAGAGCAACATTATCGAAACTAAAAGATAGACATTAACAAAGTAGAGCTCCCAGCTCATGAAATATGCGACGCTATACGTTGACGTTAACACGGAGCGAAATTCAGAATTCGTGCGTTAGCCGCTGATGGAGTCTGAAAAAATCGATTAAAACTTTGGACACTAAGTGCGTTTGAAGCAGTGCAAAGGATGATTACGAGCCGTGTCGCGCCGCGTTACGAAAACGAGCTCTTTGCCGGGGAATTAGCGACATTGAATTTACCGGCTGAAATTCCCAAAGTGCTTCACCGCCGAGCTCTGTATCTCTAATAAGTTTTCTTCGCTTCGTACGAATTCGCCCTCTGCGCGGGCGTTGCCTCGTTCCATTCGGTGTGTCGCGGTAAGTTTGACGCGCCCTTCGTAGCAGTATTTCGAAGTTGCGTAACAGGATCCGCTGGAGTACTAATTATTTCTCGTGTACTCCTCTATTGATCTCGTGTGTCTAATTATCAAATTAAGCTCCTGGCTCTGGTGTGAACTGTTCCCGCTTAAAAGTGTAGTTCTGTAAGTTACTGGCAGCTGAATGGTTTCGCGTAAACTTCTGCGAATGCGCACAAAATTAACAACTCTAAGTTTACGTGCGCAATAAGGGAACTGGAATCGGATATTGCTACCGAGCAATTACGAATTTAACGCAATGAATATTAATTGTGACCTCGAGCCTACAGAACTGAGAGATCTTAATTAGTTTCCGAACTCTAATTTATCTCAAGCTCAAGATTTTTATTTGAAAACAAATAATTAGAGATGTACTTTCTGTTTTCTATACGCATGAAAGTATAATTTGTGTGCATGAACTTCATACTTTAGTATCGAACAAAATATTATACTCATCGAGCATAAATAAAATAATATTGTTAGTTTTAATAATTCTCTTACTTTCGCCTTTAGTTTTATGAATCAATGTTCATACCTCTATATAGTAGCTTATGTTTTACACTTCGTTAAGAGTAATTTGGTTAACGGGTAACGTCAACGGAGCTCCGTCCCAGTTGGTAAGCGTCGTGAATGTAATTTCTGAACAAAGTCATAACGCCAGTTGAAATTTGTAATATATTCATCAGTCAGAGATACAGTTTATGAATATAATAAATGAAAAGTTAGTCAGTTTGAAAAAGCGTAATAGCGATCTAAAGATCTTTTTTTAGTTCAAAGAAGATTACAATCATCCCCATTTGAATAGTCAATAAAACCTCGTGTTAAAGCCTTCACTTGTAACTCCAACAAGAAGACGAGCGTTCGTTCAAAGAATTAATTATTATCTATATTCAATTAATCAAATCCAATCTTATAATGTGCAAGTATCGGAAGGAAGGGCAGTTTGATGCATTTCCAACTTCAGAAATTACTGTTCTAATTAACCAAACCATTAAAAGTAAACGTTATTTCCTCACCACAGTAAAAAATCAGTTCCCAGGAAGAAATCGTGCAATTGTAAAGAATTATAAAGATCGATTTGAATCAAATGAATAATAAGAGCAGTCTTGGCTCAGGCGGCTAAGGCATCGATTTGTTTACCTCATAGTAAACGCCGGACTTTCCAAGACGAGGCTGCTCGAAGGCGTGGGTTCGAATCCGCCCGTCAGTCCGAAATTTTCGGAGACATTTCAAAAAATGTTTGCCGGATTTTTCAGTGGCGAGGATCGAACTCGTCGACCGCAATAACCCTACAGATAAAAGCAAAAGTAAAAATACGATTTCCAACCTAATGACTATACTTAATTCTATCGCTAATACCTGAAAGGGGGATGTAAGATTAAATAACTAAATAAAAAAAAAAACAATGAATGCTCAAACGCCCGATGATGAACGTTCTTATCAAGAATTGAAGTAGCAAAACTGAATAGAATTTGTAAATAAATAAAAATGTAGTAACATACCAACCTGTTAACATAAGAATTGCTTCACTGTAGTAGGCCTATAATACTTAAAAATATTAGCTACATCACGTAAACATCAAAGTTTATTGACAACTTTGGCATTGGATATGAGTTATCAATCTACGACTTTCCGTATTAAAAGTCTCACCTGATTCAGCCTTCACATGCACGCACATAAAATTTTTAATAGGCATCTACTTTATATTCATCCCGATGAACTTCACGAACTTCCTCGTTCTTTTGAAATCATACATAATAAAACAAAATTTCGAATATTTACTACAAAAGATACGCTAAACTACTGTTATTGCAAATAAGACGATTTTATATAGTGGAAAACTGCTCTTTAACTCAAAGACTCCATATAAATCAAGAACTAATCATACAAAATAATAAATAAGACTTTTAAATTTAAAGAATATTTTGAGCACATTTTAATGCATAATCGTTCTCCATTATAATTATGTGTATAACTATAAAAATCCCTTGTGAAAAAAGTATTAGACGTAATAATCCTACTGTACAAAATAATTGGGTACTGTATCGTAAAAATTATGCAGACAAATAAAAAATAAAATTACTAGAAAATAAAATTGAAAGAAGAGATATACATATAGCTATATTAGTGTTGCGTATAATGTACGTGAAAGGGCACCTAATTACAAGCGTCAGCGTGACGATATGAGGACGACTTAAACAAAAGATTAGCATAGGCATCGATATAAGGCTCACAAGGAGAGTCCGGGACCTTTGGATCACGGATTTTCTTGTAACTTCGGGATATGTTTTTTAATATTAAAATATAAAAGAAGCCACGTCTGTTCCATCCCATGCTCGATTTTTTTTAAGTTATAAGCTCTTTTAGCGAAAATCTAACGAAAATCGACTTTCGTTTAATCGCTTATAACTTTGTAGCAGCTAACTATAACGTATTTTAACTACTCGCAATCAAAAGATGAGATCAAATCCTATCGATTAAAAGAAATTTCATCAAAAAATCTATTTGTTCAAAATTTATAGTTAAATAAATATTTACAATAAAAAGCTAAAATTATACGAGTAGATTTTTTATGTTATTTTAATGGTCATTCTTTGTTTGACTATAACTTTTGAACAAATAAAGATTTTTTGATGAATTTTTTTTTAATCGATAGGAGGTAAGGTGTGTTTTATACCCATAAGAATCGTACACGTAAACATTGTACACAATTTAACATTGGTGAAATTTACAATGTTTACGTGTACGATTCTTATGTGTATAAAACGCACCTTGCCTGATAGGATTTGATCTCATCTTTTGATTGTTGGTAGTTAAATTATAGTTAGCTGCTGCAAAGTTATAAGCGATTAAACAAAAGTCGATTTTCGTTAGATTCTCGCTAAAAGAGCTTATAACTTTGAAAAACTCAAGCTTGGGACAGAACAAACGTAGCTTCTTTCATATTTTAATATTAAAAAACATATCTCGAAATTACAAGAAAATCCGTGATCCAAAGGTCCCGGACTCTCCTTGTCAGTGAGAAGAGCATCTGTCGCGAATGTGATAGGTCTCGGGTTCGATTCCTAGCCGAGTAAAGCCATACCTCTTTGCATAATATGTATAATATCAAATCTCACTCATATATTCATCAGTTGATGCAGATAAAATTACACACTCAGATCAATATCACTCAGTCACTCAACTCAGGTATCTCGTAAATACATTCATCCAGAAAATTAAATTATTAATGTACAAAGGAAGAAAACAAAATAAATTAATACAAAGTATGACTAGTATTAATCGAGTTCGCAAAGGTATCTTCATCGCTTATTTAAATCCTCTGAGTGCGAAGGAAGGTGACGACTCGTCTCAGTGCGTATCAAAGGAGGAACGAGTTTTTTGTCACTCTCCTCAAAAAATCCCTGGGAACGTGTCTGGGGAAGACACGTTCTAAATACTGCGGGAGATGGATGCGCATAACTTTATATAGTAATATTGTCATAAAGCAGTGCCTTCTAGAATCAGTTCGTAGCCAACCCTGAAACGTTCTAAAGCGGGTAACGTGATTGTCTCGCCTAAAGGCCCTTCATATATCGCACACAGGAATTCTGTAATACCTGAAGTCTGTTTCTGATCTCCTGCGAAGCATCCTGCATTATAATTGAACAGTAATCCATGTGAGGAAACAGCGACACTACAACAAGCCGTTTACGTATAGGGTTTCAGTAGTGTATTTACGATAAAAGCGTAGGCTACATACAGAATTCAATTAAAATCATTTTTTATTTGCTCTACCAAGAATCTCTACAACAGACTTGAGTCTAATATAATAACGATATTGGTAACAGTATTAGAAAAAGACTAGCTGATGCCAGAGAAAAGTAGAGAGACAATCTAGATAAAATTATACGCCCTCTTAGCTACCACCTAACTATTTTTAGCTACGCGTGCATGCCATTTACTACTCATGGGTAATATTGGTAGTAATTTGTAGCTACTGAATTTAGCAGTAATTTTAAATGTTATTTATAACGATGAAATGTAGCATTTTGTAGCTACTGAATTTTCTTACAAATTATACCATCAACAAAAATGGTTAATTTTTTCCACATTAGATATTAAAATACAGTGCAGTGAAATTCATAAAAATAATGTATGATAATTAACGTGATTAAAAGTTTTTCTATTATCGAATTCTATTTCTATATTTTTCAAGGATTTCATTTCCAGAAAATTAGCTTCAGTATATTAGAATTTTGAGGAGACAAATCTTTTAGAATTTTAATGGTAATTGCAAAAATGGTATCAAACGCTGAAACGTTTATTTTTCTCTCATTTTATTTGCCCATTTTACTTTTCTTGCAACTTCTTCCTCGCGTAAAGGGCGCAGAATGCTTGAATATTCTCGAATGTGTTAACGTATGCAGTAGGGGAAAGCGTAATGCGTGTATTACTCAGGATGGTTAGTTTCACCTACATACGTTAATACATACGAACTCTGATGGTTGGGGAAATGGGATATATCTCATGTGAAAACTAAAGTAGCCCCCTCGCAATAAAGCAATCTTTTTCCGACTTTGTAAACATTAATTTTTAATAACAATTCTACGCAAATAAAAATATGTATTCCCTTTTACTTTTATGGAAGGATTTAATTACAGTTTTTAGCTTTTCTTGCTTTTATGATTTTGTTAAAAGTAAAGAGAAACTTCTTTTAATTTTTTCTTAATTAGGTCGCGATGTTTAACATAATTAAATTCTTTATTCTTAAAATATTTAAAAAATTTTAAAACTATTTTATCGTTTTTCATATTTCTTACCTATCGGAATAAAACACAGATATTTCGTTTGTTATAGAAAATTACAAAAGAAAGAAAGTCTTATACTCTTTAAAAATTTAATTATTTTTTAATTATTAGTATAAAGCTGTATTATTTATTATAATTTAATTATCAAAAAGCTTTGCACTATTGTACGTTACAAAAATGCTGACATTCAATGGAAATTAAATGATTTCCTTTTCACCGAAACAAACGCAAGTCATAAGTTTCCGCAAAATAAGAAATTCAGCGCCACAGTAAACGAAGAATTCGTACAATTAACGCCCGATCCCGCAAACCCTATCTCATACGTGTCCTACATATGGAAGTTCCGCGTTGATACATGCCCTTGTATGAATGCATAATGCAGCAGCTATGGGCGCATCCGTTCGAGCCCATGGGATTCGCGCTTAGCATGTTTATCATCCATTAAGGAGAAGCCACAATACCTCAGCTTTAATCTAGCAGCGTCCTTGTTCATTATCGATTCTCTGTTGCAGTGAATTTCGACCACTTTCAAATACTGCGCGCCATCGGGAAAGGCAGCTTCGGCAAGGTATTATTATATTGATTATTCTCTCATATCTATTATCGATCATATCGCGAAACGGCGCTGATCGGACGGGAGTTTCCATTAGTTATGCATGAACGGTTTTAACAAGTTCATTTAGACGGCGAACTGCTCCGCCACGCACGTTAATGCTCCCTATTAATAAGTCACGCTTTTCGGACACGAGCTAACGCAATTCTTCCGGTTTTCTCCCGGGGATTATCAATTAGTGGCTTGACTCGCTAAAATTCCGGTACGATTAAACGCGTTCGATTAATCTTTTATTTGAATAATAATTAAACTAAATATATATCGATCGTCTCCTAAAATAATTTTATAACATTTTTAGATTATAATAATTCTTTCGTGTATTAGGAGGATGCTAATACCAGAATATGAATCAGAGCGTATGCATGTAATTTATATTCCATTAGTTTTAAATTTCACATGCATGAGTGTCTAGAAATATCTCATAAATACGCAAGTCTTTTGAATGTTAAAATTATGCAGAACTAAAATAGCTGCCTAACAAAAATTGCGTTCAATATATGTCGCGGGCACGCGTAGCCCACATTTTTACACTCTCTTCCAAACTATTTTCCTTGATTTAATTCGTGCTTTTAAAAAGTTTCGATTTCGGCGCAATTTCATATAAATTACAATATTATAATATTCATAAAAATTTAATATTTGTCAGTCGTTCGACTTACACATTTTTACGTTAGATAGAAAATTGCCAACTTTTTTCCTCCAAAAAGAAAAGAGCTTTTTACTAGACGCTCGCTGCACCGCGTATCGAGAAAATTCTTTTCGTCAGGTCATGAAGACCGCAGGGTCAATAAAAATTTTATGGAAAAAATTTGCAAACGTTATGCAAAGCACACCACCTGTATATAAGCCGTTGGCTTAAAATATAAAAACACAGAGGGAGAGAGAGAGAAAATGCGCGAAAACCAAACGCGGGATCGAAACAAATTTCGCCGACGCGATCCTTTTCCAATACAGCGTATTTCTCGATGCGCACTCGGACTGCACGCACGTGCGCTCGGCGGCGTATAAAGCTGCGCAGCAATTTGACTTTTGTACAATAACGCTGACCGCCGCGGCAATAATTGTAATTCATGGTCGTCCCTCGCGTGTGCCGAGCTTTGCACGTGCGTGCGCGTGCGAGATTCACTTCGGCGCGTGTCTGCTTGCAGGTGTGCATCGTGCAGAAACGAGACCGAGCGGGCAACATGTACGCGATGAAGTACGTGCGCAAGGGGGAGTGCGCGGATCGTGGCGCCCTTAAGAACGTCACCAGAGAGGTCGACATCCTTTCCCGCTTGGAACATCCTTGCCTCGTCAATCTGTGGTTCAGCTTTCAGGGTAAGTTTTGACATTTTTCTTTCGCTTCCGCCTCGGGGACGCGGCGAGAAACTTGACGATTTATCTCGAGAATTCAGATTTTGTTAAAAATACTCTAGGCGTGAGTTTGCTTCATTTTCTTAAATGAACATATAATTTTTATGAAATTAACAAGGAGACTGTTCGAGTTTTTTATTGATATAATTACAGGAAAGTATTCTTTAACTGCAATTCATTTCTTCGGCATTTTATTGCCTCTTCTTTTTTTTTTAATTAAAACATACTTTGTACCAATATCGATGATCCGGGGACGGGTACCTTCTAAGTCACTTTTGCAATCTTTTCATAGCATTTTAAAGAAAAAACTTGTATATCTCTTTAAACAATAATTGTACAATTAAACATTTTTTAAATTAATTCGATTCATTGTTTTTGATTATCTGGTATTCTCAATTCTGTAGAGGGTATTGTAAGTTTAAAGGACCCCACACATAACTTTTTGGGTTTTGGATCTCGGTGAAATTCGCTGAATTTTTGATGTATTATCCCTCACGACCTCCGGATCAAAAGTCTGAACATTAACACAAATAAACATAAAGTCTGAAAATGAACGGTACTCGAGATATAGAAGATTAAAATATGATATGGGAATGCGTACACTGAGAAAAAAATTTCTTGAAATCAAAGAAAGTTTCATTGCGGGCAATCGGTTAAATATTTTTTTAATTCAAAGAAAACATTCTGTAATTCAAAGAACCCCCTTTTTAATGGAAAGAAAGTTCCTTTAAATAAAAGAAAATTTTATTTATTTTTATTTTTGAAGCTTTCTTTGATTTCAAGAAATTTTTTTTCAGTGCAGTACATCTGTATACACAAACACTTTTGATCAAGACATCACGAACTGCATCATACTATATTTCCAGCCAATTTATTTATAGAAAATGAAGCGAATGCAAATTCGCTGATTTACGTAATTAATTTAATTATTAACGGTACGCGATAAAAAAAATTTATTCCAAAATGAAATCTAAACAGTTTGGGGTTTGCGGCGACTGTCGTCAGAGCGACGGACTTGTAATCCTGCGGTTATACACTGGAGAGCTCTTCCCTCGCAATTGATACAAATAACATTGTAAAACAGTATACGCATTGTGTTGAAAATTACCGCAAACCACATCAGTTGTTGATTAGATCCACGACTAAAATATAAATTATGTATCTTCCAAATTAAAGTTTAATAATCAAATATCAAATGCTTAAAATATTTAGGCTAATAAATGAAAATGCTAATTTAAGTTTAATTTACAGAGAAAAATATATATTTTTTTACGCAGATGAAGAGGATTTATTCATGGTATCGGATTTGCTGCTCGGTGGAGATTTGAGATATCACTTACAGCAGGATGTTAAATTTAGCGAAGACAGCGTCGTTCTATTTATCGCTGAAATTGCATTGGCACTCGATTACCTCCAGAAGAACAGAATCGTTCATCGAGACATTAAACCAGACAACATCCTGCTAGATGAAGAAGGTAATTTCACCTTATTTACATTTTATACCTCTCAAAATGATGCCTGATTAATTATGCCTGTCTGTTAAATACATCAGAATATTCAAATGTGAATCCTATTGTATTTTCTGTAAAATGGAATTTTCTGCAAAAAATGATTTTTAATTAACGAAGACATTCAATTATTATGCCCAGAATTCAAATGTGACATTTACGAAAGTTGGCCGTCGCCATCACAAATTTAATCGCGCATTTGAGATGAAACGAAAGCAGGCCGTCTTTATTCCCTCGAGCGACGTTTTTGTTTTCGCGCAGGGAAATTGAAATAGAATGGAATTAACCGCGGTGGTCGGGTTTAATTTTTTGTGGCCCATCCTCGTGCTCGAGCAATCTAACAAAAACATTCTCGGAAATAGTCGGTCCTACCGCGTTCATATTTTCGCAAAGTCCGCTTACAATCCTTTGAGAGGAAACATTATGCAGCGGGGCGCACGATCGCTACGGGCGAGCTTTCGCGGGAATACTCGCCTGACGACCGTACAAATTCATTTCTGCCCGAAAGTAAAGTGCATCTTTATCACTCGTGAAAGGAGGGGCGAGTTCTCCTCTCTTTTCCGCGAAATAAATCTGAGTCCGAGGGAGGCGCGGCCCGACCGGAGCGCTGACTTTTACTATTTGCGCACGACTAGCTAAATAAAGAGAGATAGAGGGAGCAGGCAGCGGCGCACGGCGAACACCAAAAGCGGAGAGAAAGAGAAAAAAAATGTAGGACAATAAAGTGCAGCGACTGCCGCGCTTTGGTGTACGTACGTGCTGAACAACGAATGAAGAAGGCGGGATAAATACGTGTTATTTTCGCGGCTAAAGAATCTGAAGCGAAAAAGTAAAGAGCAAAATCGGGAGTAATTCGGTATTATTCTCATCGGGTATTCGTTGAACTAAAAGCCGGAGCACTTTCCAGTTTTACATTTAAAAGCACCGAAGTTATTACAAGCAAATATTTTTATACTACTAATGTTAATTTATAGGAAATGGAAACGTTGTTCGCTGTAAGTATAGTTTCACTGTAACAAGTGAATGAAAATTGCTTCTGCCGACGGATAAAGTTGGAGCTTCGAAGGTGACAAGCAAATGTTCTACAAAATAAGCTACCTTCCAGGCCTGACTAGCACGTTTCGTAAGCTTTTATTTTTCGTGACGAGGCATTTTGCAGAATTCCGACTAGCTGTTTTCAGTCAAGGAGAAAAATGCATAATTTAAAAACGTGAATAAGTGAATGTATGATTTTAATTCGACAGTAAAGTGAAAGAAATTATAATATAATTGTGCAAGCATGTTTTTTAAAAGATTTTACAATTACTTAAATTACATCGCAGTATATTAAGTATAAAAGATATTAATTCAATCGGAGAATCCGCATTTGTTTTAATGTAAATTTTTATGTGCGCTGCATTTGTTTAATTTTTTTTGCGAGTGAGCGCGTCGCGTTGAAGTGAAAAAAAGCATTAAATTTTTTGTTTCACAGTTTATCTCTGCTTCCAAGATCGCTAACAGCGACGGAGGTCATCGGTGTATTTTGATAAGCAACATACACGTTGGCACAGCGATGCTTGTTTCGATCGGCAGAGGGCTTTATTTGAATTCAGAGTCTGAATCAATTCCCTTCGCTCTTGCTGATCGAACCACCGAAGACCCCGAAATTGTGCGAAATTGACTGCCGATCAGGCGCATATGTGACTCTCCAGCACAATCTGAGTATAGACTCAATCCCCATCACCGAGAAATTCGACGTCTATGAGATGGTACATTTATTTAAACAAATTACGTAGACTTTAAACTAAGAATCAAATAAATAGAGTTTGTATGAGTCAGAAAAATGTTGACGCGAAATTATTCGTTCGCACCTTTATGGAACAATTTTTATAAATTCTTCAATTTTTAGAAAAGTTTGAAGAATTTGTTAAAAAATTAACAGCAAAGTTAACAGCAGAATTAACAGCAGCGTAAAAAAGTTTCCCAAAGAAAGTAGCTCTTAGTTACGACGCCATATGTACAATTTTTTGTTTGGGCACTGAGATTTAGTAGAACAACATGTATTATTACATTTTGTCGAGTTATATATTTTACCAAAACTTGCCATAAAGCTTTCAACATACTCTAAAAACGTGTAGGATTGAAGAAGTATGCCAAAAGTTTTATGAAATATGCAGTGGTTCTGTTATAAATCCTTGTTCTGACATTTAGCATCTTTTTTATCTATTTTAGAGGTTCAAACTTAACTCCATAACCGTCATATCCGCTACGTTATTTTCCGCAATCGTATATTAAGTTGACAGATTGGGAACAGAAATATATATCATTGAATTTATAATTGATCATAATAATCTCCGTTACTGAGCAATCAGTACTTTAAGCAATAAAAATGCAATCTGTAACTTCGCCAACTGAAGTTTGTACATCAATAAAAATAATCATGATTCTATATCATTAACTTTAAATTAAAATTCTATTCATAAACATTTAATTAAAATTTTATCACAGAATTGACAGACTTACATTTTCCTTACTTTAATTTTCTCATCTAAAATCCCATGACCATTTATAAATGGGATTCTTAAAATCAGCAATTACTGGTTTTACTGGCAATAAAATTTTCCTGTAATATTCAACGCATTAATCATTTGATAATATGCGACGAAATGTCGTGAGGCCGTCCGCGCGCGCAACTCCAAAAAGGAGTTTGTTTACAGGTGCGCATTACGACAA
>JAWWML010020472.1:0-18108 GCA_035047165.1 Ormyrus rosae
CAGTACATTTTTTTAACATTAGAGCTGCGCAAAAACTACTTTTGTACCAATGAAAAATGCTGTTATTTCTACCAGGGTTATTCTTTCATTCATTCACAAAAACTGTTTAAATTATTTAGCTCCCATTGTTATCCATAGTTTTATCTAACAAGTAAATTAAAAAAATAAAAAAATTGCGTATACTTAAAAATTTAATGTCAATTATAAAAGAATAAATGCTTTTTTAAATTCAAATTTACGTCTAAATCATTTTTGTGTTACGTGGGTTTATAATCGCAACGTACTTGCAATTGCATACAGATTATACTTATAATAAAATAATTAAGAAAGGTTGCTTTGCCCTCAGGCTGAATTTACCCCAGTCTTTGCTACTGTTCATAATTCATAGAGAAAAAAAATTCCTAATAAATAGTTCGTACATTTTTTTAAGGTTATAATTATTATGAATGTCCTCAGAAAAAGCGGTATTCCATAGTATAAATGGTGTATCATTTTTTTCAATTAGGATGTGATTAGGACTGACAGAAAAAGATTGAAACGAACAAAACGCTATTTTTAGAATGTCTAGCCTGGAGAAATGGAACGGGGGAGGTTTAGCCGTATTTAATAATTCACAAGTACAGTTTTTTCTTTTGACTCGATAAGCAAACTAAAATAATTACAAAATTAGTGATGCCCTCACTGATTCACATTTAGAAAGTCCATTCCAAAAATGCAACAACTACACATTTTTCCTTTATCTCCTTTTCTACAAACGTTAATAAAACATTAAAACTTACTAAATGTACGTCTTACCAAGAGATAAAAGAGCGGCATTCACGTCCAGGCGAATGGTTAAAGCACAATCGCGACACGTAAATGGATTTAGAGCAGAGAGCGCATCTCGCCCGAGGATGAGAAAAGCGAAATCGAGGGCGCGAGGAGCAAAGGAGAGTCGAAAGTTCCCACAAACGCAAGGTGATAAAGATGATTTACTCACTCGAGGGCCCGTTTTTTTTCAAGTGACTCCGGTGCCGTGAATGGCCATCGCATGCAAATGCTGCGGACGGCCACTTGTGAATATTCGACAGAGTGCTTTTCCTGCTATATGCACTTGTGGACGCTGATGAGCATTTGAATGTTTTTGCATATATTTTTGTTCTGGGAGATTATTAAAAAGACTGATCGCGATTACCATATTTATTCGCTTTTTAATGTTTGGCTCGCTGCTAAAGCGATTACTCGTTAGTGGTTATATTTCAATAATTTTGTACACATTACTCTGTATAAAATGCAATTATAGAAGAAATAATCCCTTGCTCGAAGGTATAAAAAATTTTGCTTTTTAAAATCTCCTCGTTTTGATATAAATTAAGCGTTTACGATTTACGCTGAGATTATTTTTTATGTTGTTATGTTATAATGTAAAGGATGAATTATATACATCGATATAATAAACTATAATTTAGCGCTAATGATAATCTGCTGGATTACTCATTGCAGAATACATTATAATTACACATTACGTCATACGTAATAGAAAAGCATATTAGCAAAATCATTGCATATCACGATCAGCATCCATTATATTGTTCAAAACGAAATATGTCAATCGCATCAAGGTGTATTAAGCATATATAATAGTATTAAGTTCTCTCTAGAGCCAAAGAAATCCGTAAGAAAGAATAGGTATTTAAACGAATTAAAGAAGTTACAATAAAAACAAAATGTATCGGAAAAATACACTTTCTTTTTGCCCAAACAATTGAAAATTTATCAGATTTATTAAAAAATTATTTAGGCTTCTAAATAAAAAAAATTATTTAGTTTTTAAGATTAAATCCGGCCTTTCGTTCCTTTACGGAATAAAAGTTATAAAAGTTAAATAACGTGGAAATTCCTTATTCCATCATACTTGCAGGTAAACAGTAAAACTTTTAGTTGGTTGAATATTTGAAGGAAAATCCTCTTTTATGTATAAAATATTCAAAAGTTTTTTAATATATATATTTGCATTTTATCTCGAGTTTCCCAATAAAACAAATTAAAAGGTTAAATTTGGACTTTCGCGCGTAAAATCGAATTATTTTTCGGGATCTTAAGGAACTGTTACAAGTTTAATCAGTTCTGCATTAGTGAACATCAAGTTTCCTGCAGCGGAAGAAGGATACAGCTATAGATGTTGTTTTGGCCAGACAAAAAGACGTACAGGAGGCGGAAGAAAGGGACAAAAAGGATTAAGAGACTCGGTATAACGCTCGCTCCGCTGTTTATGCTCGCGGTAGTGGCAATGGCGAAACGAAAGTTAGAAAGCAAGGAGGTATATTATTGTGGGAGAGGAAAGGCACGGGGCTTTAAAAGCAATGCAGCGAGACAGAGAGAGAGACAGAGAGGGGGAGTAACGGAGGGACGGAGGGTGAACCGCTGCGGTAAACTAAATGAGGAGTCATAATTTTCACTCGCGGCCGACGCGTCGCTCTCTTTCTCCCTCTTTTTCTGCTTTCGAGTTGCCCCTGCCTGCAGTCCCGTCGTCGTTTTCCCTACAGAGCCACGCGAGCATCCCATCTACTATCCCTTCCTTACTTTCCCCTTTCCCGGCCCCTCCCCTGCTTTTACTTTTCACCTTCGTTTTCTTCATTTTCTCACTACCCCATTCCTTGTTGGCTCCGCAGTTCTTGGCGCGATTCTCGTGACACCATTGATTGCTTGTATATGCGGCGGTGCATTGTACACGAGGATGATAAATTGGCATGAAAATGGTAAATATCACAAGTCTTCTCGACTGGGGGCCTTATTAAGCTTAATAATTATGGGGAGTGAAGAATGGCTCGCAGAAATTAAGTGAACGAAGATCTTTATTAACTACCTAATTTTTTTATTATACGGCTTGAGAATTTTTTTTTTCATAAGATGAAGTTCAATTAGTCTGATGAAACCAATAGCAGCAGTAATTTTTTTTTAAACGGTTTTCATCGTTTATTAATTTTTAAAATTAACTTTTATTTGGATCATGATTTATTTGCTAAGTTCATATCGTTAATTGCAAAATTTTATGTTTTATGGAACGAAACAAAGTTTTCATTTATTATAAGAAACTTAATTAACAGTTTTTTTTTGCTCAAAAAATAATAGAAAACCTTGTTAAAGTAAAGTCAAAACACGTTGAGAACTTTTAAATTACTGGATTATAGTTTTGATAATACGCGTTTTTTAAGAATATATAATCGTTTTAGCTATATCAGCCTTTATTATCTCGGATTTTTCAAGGCAATCCTTTGTGATTCACGATAAAAGTATCGGATATGGGTATCCTTAGAGATAAAGGCATTTAAGGATACCTATGTACATGTGGGTACTAAATTTGAATCTGAAATCTTTGCAGTGTGCACTTAAATCAATTTGTGTGTTCAAAGAGATGCGATATTTAAAATACGAGAAATATCTTTTTAATAAATTGATAATTTAATTATCAAATTAGTACTGGAAAGGGTAAAAATTCAATGAAAGTTATAAAAATTATATTTAATTGAAATATTCTCTTCTATTAATAGTATCCTTATATGTATATATTCCATTCCAGTCACAAACAATAAGTTGTGTAAGCTTCTGCCTCAAGCGTAGGTTTCTTTATCCAAAGTATGAACAATAATCTTTTACGCACGAGAAAAACGCACATTCAGGAAAACTTAAATTACAAACCCGGATAAAGTCTTATCCAAGGACTTTTGCTGAAGAGCAAAATCGTAGAGTTTGAATATTCTAAGATTTTCCTTGAAAATGAGGCCAGAAAGAAATGACGGATTTAGCTCCTTCAATCCAGAAATTTAAACCCGCATAAAATGTCAAAGTAAATTTCCTGTTTCGATGAGAATAGCGTACACGAATTCTTTGAACTCCCCGTTCAAAGAATTCATATCGTTCGACTGCAGTTTTTCTTTATATGTCCAAGTATTAAAGGTATTAAAAAAGTCAAAGAAATTTTCTCGCTATTAAGCAGTAATTTAAATATCGTTTTAATTACTTGCAGTTTTTTTGTATAAATAAAGCTGCCAAAATACGATTTTAATTAGATGCATGAGAGAATTTTGGTGTAATACACAGTTTAACCAGTGGTAGTTTTTATAAGAACCAACAATTATTCAGTACTAGGCAGCAGTAACCGAGACGATCGGTTGTGAAAAGTCTTGAAACTATAGATATATCTGCTTAGTTTATAGTGTGTATAAACAATAAAGGAGCAGAGAGCTCGAATTTCTGTAAATCCACAATTTCTTAAGACGCTTTCAAACATGTTTGAAAATCTACTGACAATATTATTTTGCAGCTAAACTGAAAAAGGATGCACGAATGGATATACTACTACTATTTATTAGTTTTGTTATAATACATACAATATACACTTAAGCATTACGTAACTTTTTTTAAAATCAAATAACGGTAAAAATTACAGTGACTTAATGTAATTACGGACTTCTTTGACATTAGTATTTATGAGTTATATTAAAATTTGTATAGAAAGCGCCACATGTATAAGATAGTGTGATAAATTTTACCGGAGTACGACAGTAAAATTTATGTCGATTGCCTAGAAAAAATACCCTTTAAAAAATGTACAAAGGCATTACTTACCAATCATTGCGCAATGAAAAAATACGTAATAAATTAATAAACTAATATTAAATCATAAAAAATAATGTTATTTATTAAAGTTTTTAGAACTGTTATAATTAAATAATTCCCCTTAACATTTACTGAATGCAACAGTAAAATTTCTATTAGCTCAAGATAAATTTTGTAAATAAAATAATAATAATTAACTTTTACTTTGATAAAAACCGATCCAAAGCTTTCTCTATGAGAAAGCAAAATACAGGCAAATACAAAAAAGTTCGTAGTTACCGTTAAAGTAACGGTAATTTTTATTAGAAATTTTTCTTCGTGTGCAATAAAAACGTTTCATATGCACATAACAAGGCTTGTAATATTTTAATGCTAACGTTATTTTATTAGAATTAGCTGGAGGCGCTCATTTGTTAAGATTTAAAATTGTATTTACTGCGCTGTATGATACAAAGTCAGAAATTTTGAGTTAAATCTACACTTGACCTGCTGCTATAAACGAGTATTTACTCCTTGTTCTAAACTAGCTTAGTCGTGACTGTTTACTTTACGTATAAACTTTCTGAAAAGCATACTATGTAAAATTAAAGAAAATAATAAATAATAAAGAACGTTTATACAACAAAGAACAAGAACAAGCTTAATCGCAATGTAAGCAACACTATGTATTTAACTCAAATAACACATTCTAAACTAAAAAAATGTTTAATGTACACTTATAGACGAAAGTTTTTAGTACTCTAAATTTACGTGTTTTAAAATTAAACTTTTTTTTTAATATGTTGGCAGAAATTTACAATATAATGTTCGAAACTTATACGACACTTTTAGTAAGAAATGCGACAAACTTCACTTCTGCAGTACATTTTAAAATATAATCAGTGAAAACTTCCAAGAAAAAATTTATTTTTAAATTATACTTTTGCTTCATCAATACTTAAAAACTTTTAATTTTTAATTTTAATTTTTTGTTTTATAACGATTTTAAATTATATATGGTATTGCAATTATATATATATAACATATTACAGTCATATTATTATTATTATTTTATTATGATTGTTTACATTAGTTTCAGCAATATAGTTAGACAAAATTCAATCATTGTTAGGAAATAATTATTTTAATGTTCTCTATGAGAAAGTAACGGAAAACTATTTTGTATTTTAATAACATAAAACGAATACCAAATGTATATTTATCATAAAACTCTTTGCTTTTACTACATTACATCTAAAAGAAATATATATATATAACAAGTACATAGCAAATACATAAAAATGTGTGATAAATATAAAAATACTCGTAAATGTCATCATAAAATAAGATTCCTATAATATTTTGTTTACTATGGAAAAAAGATTGAATGATTTAAAACTTTAATATGAAAGTATTTTTTTCTTATAGTATTCCACATAATTTATAGATGTATGTATGCCTTTAAATTAGTGGTGAAATTTAAGGCTAGAAATGAAAATGGAGCACTCACAATAAATTGAAAAGAAAATGAATTTTTATTTTCCTGATTTCCTTACACGCTCATACTACGAATAAAAATAAAAATTTGTATAATAATAATGCAAATAAATTTCACTTAAAACATATAATTTTCCAAAACTGATGTCCTGGGAACGTCTAGTCGGATTTCATTAAACTTATTTAATTAATTGATTTTTATATCCACTTGCACCGAGCGACTTGCTCTTGTGGATGAGATTGCTTGGCTTGAAAGGAGGCTGGGCTGGATAGAATGAGGTGCGGAAATCGGTCTAGACTCGAGAACCTTGAAGTATCAAAAAAAAAAAAAGCGAGAAGATAATTCCTTTTTCTTTTATACCCTTTTGGTTTTTTTAGAGAAACGAGATACGCAAGTGATGCACAGCCACATGAAAAACTCGACGCTGCACTACACTGAGAGTCAAGTCGAACTGAGATGTCGATCGTAGGAGAGGCTTGAATGACAGATAAAAATTTGAGGTTTCTAGTAATAGAGAAGGAAGCGGGCGCACTTGCCGAGATATTGTTATTCAAACTTCAATAAGTCAAGCATTGAGGAAATAACAATGTGTTAGCTTGGTATGTTGTACAGAAAAGTCTTACCTTTTCTATACTTGAAAATTTTAAATGTTTATGCAATGTATTTTACAAGCTATAGCTATAACTTGTAAAGTATATCTCAATATATTGAGGGCAGTTTAAAATGTTTTTAAATTGAATAAGAATAAAACTAAAAGCTAAAGTTCTGTGCAAAAAAGCTTGTTTATGGAGAAAATATGCTTTGAATTTTCGAATAAAAATACTCGATTGATTGAGCCATTCAACCTGTAAAAGTGCACGACACTATTTCAATTTAAAAGCTTTTTCAAATTTACCACAATTTTCATTGTATTAATTCCAGTGCTTGTTAATTTGAAAAATATTATAAAAATTCAATTTAACGTATCCTTTTCCGACGTTTCTTTAGAGATGCGTATAAAAAAAACGGTTGGATATTTAAGTGATATGTAATATCATTTCGATGGAAGCTTCACATATATAGTTTTAATTAAACTTCATGTATAGGTTAATTGTGCATCAACTGTATGCATTGTACAAAAAATGCATATAACTGATATTACTTTTTCAGCAGAGCTAAAATATTACTTTTTCTCATTCATATCTTATTATCAATAAAATGCAGAAGATCAATTACAATATTTGATTCGACGGGTTCGTTATAATACTTAGCAAATATGAGTGAATCTTCGACCGATCGGCAGTACTTTTTATGATATTAATGTCAAGACCTTTCTAAAGCTGCTGCATTGTCAATATGATGCCGCTACGAGCTCAGTACTCAACTGCAGTACTCTCGCGATCATTTTTGCAACATTTATCATTTGAGCTGCTACCGCTTGACTCTTTGTGAAGATGGTCGTCAGAGTCGTCTTTTAAGGGTTCTTTTTTCACTCATCCTCGTCTGTTTTTTTTTTCTTTTTTTTTTTTTGGTTCTATCAGCCAAAAGGGATAAGCCGAATGAAAAAAGTTGACACGGATAAAACGATAATGACGAAAAAGAATAAGCGCCACTCAAAGCATTCCTGCACGGAAGGATTTTTCCGTCCAAACAGAATGATGACTTTCGCATAGTATCTAACCCTACTAAAGCTTCTACGTGTAATCAAAAGTAGGAAGCTGGCATATACTTAGTTGCGTCCTTGTAAAGTGCCCTGCCTATACCACTTGATTCGATAGCAGCGAAGGAGAAAAGAGAAAAAGGCAACGGCGACGTCAACGCTGCCAGCTCCACCGACTCGCAAAGGAGGTAAGACGACGACATACGTCGACGACTAGCCGAGCTTGCACGTGGTCGGAAAGTAAGCAGTAAGCTTCGGCCGCAGCCACAAACACGTAACGGTCGAGCGAGCTTTTGGCCGCGGCTCGTGTCTATGCAAAGCAACCCCCCCGCTACAATGCTCAAGCTGTATAAACGCGTGCGGGACCTTTCGCCGCGTTCGGCCGAGTTTTCTCTTTCCTTATTTTTTGTCGTAGCGAGGGCTCCTCTTTAGCTTTGCTGCCTTTTCGCTTTGCCCCTTAACGCCTCGCTTTCCGGCTACGTCGCTACACGGCCTTTTCCGCTCATCCTCGCACCCGGATCGATGGCGGAAAAAACGAGTAAGAACTGTCCTTTTTAATGGGGCTTCTATATATACCAAAATGAATGCAGGTCGGTACAAGTAACGCCGAAAATGGGGAGCCGGGCTTTTATATCGAGGAAATTTTTCTGTTTTGGTACTGCTACTGCTACCACCGCTGTTTAACGGATATGAAAGCAAAGGCCGTTTAAAAAATAAGCAAAACGTCGCTGTGAAAACCAGCTGAAAAGGCTGGGGCGTAATAATAAAATTGCTTTTATTTGAGAGTAACGAATTGCTTTTACTTCACTATATTCAAATTACCTTGTGTATTATAGTTTATTTTTAAGACAAAGAGCATAACGAACAGCAAGTTGATTTTCTTAATTAATAAGTACTTCGTCACCTTAATTAGAAAGTAAAGCAGCAAAGAGAAAGGAATTTAAAAAATTGCAAATCAGCATGCGCATTAATTATTAAATTAGAATCAGGTTTTATTTTCGACGTTCGAAAAATAAAACGGGCCTTCCAAGTAAAAATTTTACAAGCGAACTGGTGCGCCCTCTTAGAAAATGCGTTTACCCGGCAAACATCTTATAATATTACAAAGCGGTGAAAACTCCCATATTCACAATTCGCATTTTTAACCCAGCAGCGAAAATGCATTAACCCGCAGCAGCGAGAAAAGTGAATAGAGCGCGAGAACCGTACAATAAGCGGCCTTGATCGAGCCCTTTCATCAAACGCTAGTCGCCCGTTTACAAAAGCCAACTTAAATACCGCGCGACTAAGCCAACACAAACATGACCGGCATCGACACAAAACCCGGCCCCCGCAAGACCGCGCTCGGTCAATTACGCCCCAAAGCTGGGGGACTCTTTGTTCGCAATAAAGTAATCCGTTAAGAACTCGATGAAAGAGCCCCGTCGCGCGCACAGCCTAATTAGAAAAAAAAACAAATCGAGTCCAAGGCGTTTTTGTTCAACGCATGTAAGCTTGAAGCTCACGCGCTGCACTTCTGCGGCTTGGCTGCGCCAAAGCCTTGTGGGTCAAAAGGTGAGGCTCGGGGAAGCTTCCTGGCGCGAATTCGCGCGTAGACTATGCATATATACGCGGATGCACTCGAACGAGTATACGTATACGCACCGAGTCCCGCGCCGGCGGAGCAGCTCTCGCCCGAGGGGGAACGAAGATGCGAGGGAAAAATGCGAAAAAATGCGCCGGGGTATGTGTTAAGTAGACAGCGGAGAAAAAGTGCGCCGGGAAACGAGGATTCAGCCGAAGAGAGATGGAAGGAAAAGTGAATGAGGACAGAATTTTTATGGCCGGGCTTAGCTTCAAAGTGGAATGAGTTTATAAAACATCAGCCTGCCAGTTGAGGGCTTCGCTTGATGATTTCAATCAGCTTGTAAGAAAATTTTACGTTACTGCACATGAAGGTTGGTGAATTATTGATGGGAAATATACGGTTGATGTAATTTAATTTCATCACATTAGAGCTTAATTATTAGTCGTACTACAGATATAGAAGGTTAAATATAATTAAGGATTAATTAAAGTAAAATATTTCATTTGCGAAATTTGTAACTCGTGAAATAAAGCTTTGAAAGGAAACAGTACGGAATAACGAAACGCACAATTATATTTCAATTCCGGCAACAAAACGAATTGCATAGCTAACATAATCCGATTTTTAACTTTTCAAAGTTATAAATTATTTCTGCTGAACGCTGATGAGGTACTGCATACAATTGACCTATTTTTGGTATTATACTTATACAAAGAAAAGCCGATAAGAAAACGCTGATAGAAGAATAGCTCGATTTTAAGAACATCAACTACGCCGAAGTGTTCCTTTTACTTGCTTATGAAAAATGCAGTAACGAGTTTTAAACTAGTTTTAGTACAGATCTGTGTTGCTTTGTCATCATTCCGATTTACTTAACTTCTCGCGGACGTTAATATCTGAACATCTTGTTTCCTCTTACAAAACGTTTGAACGGTACAATGTAAAACCGATTTTAACAATGAAAGATAAACGATTTCGCACCTTTTCCCCAAAATTCTCGTTTAAGTATTATTTAAGAAATTATCCATCGGCATAATTCTTTGAGACCTCGAGAGCGGAACGGCGACGGCGCGAAGCGGATTGACAGAATTTCCGCGCGCTCGAGAGCAAGCGCACTTGCTCCTCGCGTTCATAAAAGTGTAACTCGACGATCGCTGCCTCCGCGGCGTTGCCCGAGTTTCGCGGCGGATTAAATCCGCGGATAAAACTGTTACACGAAAACTTGGCGCGAGGAGGCAAAAGCCGCGCCGCGGCTCGCGGCAAGTTCCGAGCACACCATTTCGCACGGGGTCGGTCGCAGTGCGCTGAATCCGAGATGAAGGACGTCCTCGCGAGGTCCCTTTTTAATCCGCGACTTACACCCGGGGACTTGCTGCGGGTACACAAAGCTGCGCGACCCTTTCTCCGCCTCGTCGTAGCTGTAATATAAACGTCGACCCTTTTTTTTTCTCCTCGGGCTGGCGAGAGAGGACGCATTTTCTAACCGAGAGCCTGGCTTTCTTTTGAGGAATTCGCTCGAACGAGTTCTCCGCGCGGGGCTTGCATATTTTAAAGAGGTCTGAATTGAAAATGAGAAGGCAAACGTTCCCGGTTGGATAAGAGTCTGCGTTGCGCGTGCGCGCGAGGTCGGGAGCCCGCGCTTAACCAATATCCGCGTTAGCTAATTAATGTATTTACTTCCTTATTTGAAATTAAGTTTTGCGTCGCGGCTCCATTGGCTCGAGCTTACTTTAGTCGTTAATTGTAATACTTAATTATTGCGCGAAATGAGAAAACTTTCAATAGGCGATAACGTAATTGTAATATAGATAAGCTCGTACTTTATTATCCCGCCTTCTAATATATTCGTGAAAAAATTGCAATCTATATTTTAACAGGAATTAAATAAGCTTTGCTCGTCGTTGAAGTAAATATTTATTTTATTCGTTCAAAAAATAGCCACTAACACGTTGCTACTCGCATTACGCCAATATATTCTAGCTCTTTACCGTGGGGAAAATGTAAAATAGGTCGCAGGATGCAAAAAGTCCTCCAAGAAGTAGACTTTAACCGAGACTTTAACAGTAGGTCAGCTAAGAAACGTCCAAGTAAAAGGAAAAAAAAAAGCTACAGACTGGTGCACCGCGTTTAAAATGCAAAGTAACCGATGCTTCGGCCATCTCTGATTATCGCACTATCGATTCACTCGTAACGGCGAGGCTCAATTTATAAATGACAGATGCTTCACTCCGATCCCTTTGAGAGGCAGTGCAAGATCGACGGTCTAAGTACCGAGGGGAGGCGAGGGGGAAAAAAAAAACGACAGCGGAATGCAGTTTTTCAATATTGCGAGTAGCAGCGGCGCATACTCGCGCTCATTGAAGCGAGCGATGAATAATGCATTTGCCTATAGGTCTTCTGGCGATATGGAAAAATAAAAGAGGCAGCGTATATAAAAGTCGTTGAGCACGATGCCGGTGGTCTGATAATGTCTTACTTTGCTTATGTACGTTGAACGGCCCAAGTAACGTACTTCCCTCGCCGTGGCGAAGTATTTTTCTTTTTTCTTTTTTTTTCCACCAGCCCGCAATGCAAATGAGAGTTCCGAACGCGTTTCCGCTGTACCTGGAGAATTTAATGTCAGTCTCGAAGAATGGGCAAGCGAATTGTCTTCCATTACCATCTTAATTGAATAAATTTCGAAGGATGACTTCAGCTATCTCAAAACTATACATAAATCCGGCGTGTATTACTTGGGCTTTCGTAAAAAGCTTTGCAGCGTTAAGTTAATTGTAAAGGCCAGCAGTACATTTATCACGGGGAGGGGGCAAAAAGCATGTTAAAAATCATTGAGTTTGCTGTCCTTGCCAACTGCTCCGCAGAAGAAATGAAATCTCAGCGTCTCGTCGGATCCGTTTTCCTTTCCGTTAATGCAGCCGGCTGCGGCCCTGAATTCATCCGACTAATGATAATTGCCACATCGCCGATAAAGTTTTGCAGGCCGGAAGCCAAGCGAGAGAGCAGAAAAATCGACGAGATGACTTCCTCTCGCGGTAATAACTTGCGAATTAGATAGTGGCACTGAGTAATGAATGTTTTCATTCGTTAGCGAGATTTCTAAGAATTTTTTAGTTAATAAAGTTTATCACAAAAATAGTTTAAAAAAATAAATTTATAATAATACGAGTAAATATAATTTATAATAAAACGAGCAAGACAAAATTTTGTAAGCCCACTGTATATCTACAATATTAATGGATTTACACCGCTTAAAGTAACAAATTTTAAGTTTTTAAGTGGTTTTCAGATGAAGAGTATTGTATAATATTTCATAGTCAAAAACTGCTTATTCAAACAATGTTTATATGAACAACTTTTCAAAAGCCGAAAATTATATAAAATATCAACAATTTAAGCTTGAAAATACTACATAAGAAATAATATTCTTATGCAGTTCTGATAAGAAAGATTTATAAAACAGCGGGCGCAAGGAATAGTGTATTGAATTGTAATCTTCATTAAGAAATTTGAATATTGTGCAGTCAAAACTAGAGGAACAGCGACAACCGGAAAAAACTCCACCTTAAAAATGAAATTCGCAATCAAATAAATAATAATCCATTGAAAATGATATCTAAAGTAATATAAGTAAATAAATTAAAGTTTAATAGATACAGACGCTGTTGGAAAAAGAAAATGTTCCCTGGAAGATAAGTCGCATCGTCGCGTAAAAATGCTAGATGGAAAAACGCGAAAATTACATTTAAACGCGAGTTATAAATGCGCCTAGTGTGTTTTGCCATTCTCTCTACATACGATTTTCCGCGTACTCTTCACTCCCTTTTTGCCGGTCGGAGGGCGGCGCTATTTTTACGGAGCTTTATACGCCCGGCTCCCCTCCTTCCTCTTTATTTTCCAACGTTAGCCAGCGAGTTATCGCGTTCCCTTTTTCGCGGCTCGCGCTCGGACCGCCAAAACATTCTTCGGAGCTTATTATTACGAGGGCGCGCCGGAAATTGACCCCAAAGAAATTACTAAACTGTTGTTTCTGAATTATATTTTCCCTCGACCCCCCCGAGTGTTTTACGCCGGCGAAAATCTTTCAAAATAAAAACGCTTTTGTTTGCCGTCTGCGGTGCAATCTACTGTTTTCCGTTTATTCTCTTTCACAATTAATCTCGTAAAATTGCGCGTTACATTCAAGTAAAACGGGCTTTCGTTTTTTTTTTAATGAATGTTGTGAATTACATTATTATTATCAGACTTACATTCACTCTTTATTTCAACATTAAAATTATACTCATTAACCCTTTCAGCCATGATTTTTTATTATTAGAATAAAGTATTAATATTAAGTATAATGATATTAAAATATTGACATTAAATATTTTAGTAAAAATTTTATTTTAGATAAACTTTTAATATGTACGTTCTAGGTGTGTGAGTAATTGAGACTACTTTATAATTTTTTAATTTTTTTTTTTTTTAATTTAAGATTTATTTATTTTAACGCTCTAGGATGAATCCTCTTAAGCGCGGCTTCAACTACAACTCTTGTTGTGTGTAGTATTATAAAAATTACAATTTAATTTCATTGTGTCCAATTTACATTTAATTTCTTTGTGTTAGTGAGTGTGCACTTAAGAAAAAAAATTATAGTAACTGACTATACTATAAAGTATAGTTAAATTATAATCGTGCGAAAATATTATAGTTAATTATAATCGTAATATTATATCGTACTATAATATTTTTTCATAAGGGTGTGTATGAGTGTATGTATGTTTGTTTATATAGGTATGTCAGTTCTAATTAACATTTTTAGAAATTGTTAATAAAAGTAGGCATATACGTGCAAAATCATTAGGATAGGAAAAGAATTGGTTATAAGTAGAAAGATCTAAAATTGTACAGTAATTGCTCTTAAACCGGATCATCTGAAAAGGTTTATAAATATTTGATTTTAATCTTTGTAAAAATTCAGAGTCTCACATTCATTTGTACATAATTATTTGAGTAAAACTAAAGCTTAATTAAGCATTTAAACCTCGAAATATGCTTTACAGTATATTATATAAATAAATTTAATGATCTGTCCTCTGTAGAGGACAGATGACTGAAAGGGTTAAATTAAGAAATTTAATCAATTTTAGCATTTGCACGTTGAATTTATACATTGACAAATAAACTAAATTTATAATTAAATTCTATCATTATAACGAAAGTCATAAAAAAAATATTTAAATATTTTTTTTATAAATCAAAATGTTTACCTATGAAGCAGATATCAGAAAAAAAGCCTTTAATTTCTGAAAACGTAACCTTTATTCCAATCTAAAAAATAAGAATTTACGAATAACAAATGTTCTACTAATGGGCTCGAATTGTTTCCATGCCTTGAGCTTTATAACCATACGTTTTCTAATAAAGGGCCGTCTGCGGCAGTTAGCCGCATATAGGAAATTATCCCGCGCACGTATAATACCACACGTATATAGATAGAATTGCAGTACGAGAATACCTACAGGCTCGTGAGATGATCGAGGAATTAACGATCAGCAGTCAACTTGGAACGATCGAATGCTGCTCCAAGATGTCCTATACCATTTCCTTCGATCTTCCGCTCTTGGGGTAGTTCAAGTGTAATCATCAGTAAATTAAAAAAAAATTATGAAGTCGCTAATAATTCTTGCGTTTACATTAACTTTTAACTTTATGAATAAAACTTCTGATTTATCGATCATGATGGAAATTATTAGTAAAATATTATAACAGTAAAATAATTGCAACTTGTTCAACGGATGTTTTTAAACAGCTAATAATTCGTTCTATATTTATTTAAAACTGCCTAGCATTAATGACATTTCTTTGATTCTATAATTCAGATAGTAATACGAAGTTAGAATTTTTCATGATTTCGTTGACATTTCGGACAGATTACAAACGCTGAGTTAAATAGATCATTAAATTGATAAATATTCCAGCCAGTTCACGGACACTTGTAAGTGGATATCAAGCTTATCTCAGATAAAAGGACGACGTTTAATAGCTCTTACACCGATACTCACCCTTCACCACAAGTGTATACGAACCATGATAATAATGCTTTTTTATGGCTTCTCTTTTTCTTTGGAAAGTCGACCCACTTATCATCACACTCAGAAAAAGAGTCCTCTTATACGAAAATTATTTTCCTCTGAATTCAATCCGCTCATAATAAATAGGTTTTTCCTTCCAAATCAAATAAAATTTTTTTGAATCGAAAAATCATAGTTTTCATAAGCAGAGAGAAATCCTCTAAGAGGATTTAAGCTAGAGAAAAGAACTGCTTCTTTGACATGCAATCCTTTCGTCCAGAATGTAATTTTTATTCGTTACAAGAAGAGCATATTTTCGACTATTTTTAAAAAATACTTATGCTCACAATATATTTGTGATAATACAATAATTGTCATTAAAAAATAAAGAAAAAAATCGACTTTTTTCAAAAACCGAAGACGAAGGGGAAAACAAACTTTTTTCAAAACTTTATTTACCGGGGTTTTTTCCTCCATAAAAGACCTTCGGCGGGGCTTACAAAAAAAAACCTTATCAATAAAGTCCCGGTAAGCCCCAACTCCGGCGCTTTTTCCAAAAAGATTTTTTTCCGCAAAGGGGCCTTCGGCGGGGTTTACCGAGTTTTTTCCCCTTCGGGGAAAAATAGTACATTAAGCAACAAAAAGCAAAAGTAGAAGATTCTTCCCGCGAGTGAGTTTACTGCCCGCGCGAAGCGAGGTAATCACCCGAGGAAAAAATAATCTCGCAAGGGCAGTATAATCACCCAAGGAAAAAATCTACTTTTGCCTCGTGTTGCATATAGTATTTTATTCCACTCTCGACCGGAAAGACCACTTTTTGGTCCTGAAACATGGGGTCGAAACAACTTCGCATTCTGTTAGATATTTTTTTTTAATTTTTTGAAATTTAAAAATTTTTACTTATTTCCCGCAAACCTAGTTTGCCCCGCTTATCAGGGGTAAAAAGTGAGTCTTTCGGTTGGGTATGAAATATGAAATATAGTATATTTCATACCTAGGCCAGTAACATAAAAAATGTCTCAGATCACACGTAATTGTCGGCCGAGGCGAAACCGAGGTTCGTTTCGCGCAGCGGCCACAAAGTTGCCGCTTTCCGGTCGGAGGGCAAAAAAATAGTATATGCACCTCGGGAAGTAAAATGGGAAGCCCATAGCTCGTGTAAATTGACACCCGAGCCGAAGGCGATTCTTTTTTTGCCAACTCTTTTCTTCCCTAGGTGCGTAATATACTATATTCTCCGATAAGCCCGGTAAGCCCCGCTGAAGGCGGGACTTACCCAGGCTTTTGTGAACAAATTTTCAACAAAGTTTTTTCCCCTTTGTATTTTGACTTTCTAGCGTGTTAATTCTAAAATTACAATCCTTTTATTACAAATAGACGTCCTTTAGTAACCAATTGCTTTCCTCTTGTCGTAAATCAATTTTTTAAATTGAAAATACATTTGCGTTCAAAACGATTTCCTTTTGTAACCATGCAACTTGATTTAGAGAGGATTTTCTGTGAATCACAAGAGGAAATCCGCTAGGACAAATATTGAGAAGAATTTCCTCTTTTGACAAGCGGATTCCTTTTGTAATAAGAGGATCGTTTTTTCAATGCGTAGTACTTTACGTAATTTCAGCATTTTTCATGTATCATTTTCTTACTGGTAGTGTCAACCGCAACATCGCTGACACAATACTTTTATGTTTAAATTTATTACCAAATTTTTATTGAAATAATACAAGTCGAAGCTTTATTTATAAAGCACGCGGCTCACGCAGGAGAGCTGTACAGAGAGGCTTGGAAACAATGCAACAATTTTTCTAACACTTCTTTTACTTCCTCCCACGGTTTTCTGTTAGTTTTGAGCCATTTAAATGACTTTTAATTTCATCTAAAAAAGAAAATGTATATAAAGACGTTAAAGAAAAGAGAAATAATAAACTTTATTTAAAAACCAATTACCGTGTACTTCTGTAGTTATCTCTCGCTCATTTTTATCGTTACCTTTAGCACTTTTGCGTGAAAGAACACCGGAAGACCTTAGCTTGTATAAAACATTTCTTCACTTATCAGGTAATATACCTTTTACATTTTTTGCTCCATTTCTGGGAGGATTTGAGCTCCATTTCTTTTAATTTAAGTAATACAGTTTTCTCATTTTTCATTAGTGTAGTTATTGCAACAGCAACCTTTTCAAAAAAAGTATTTACACCTCTAAAAATAAAAAGTTGACTGTAGCTTACATCTACACAAATATTTTTTTCATCTAATCGAAACTCTTTTCGAAATGTGCTTTCATTGCAGGAAGGTGTGCTATGTATAGATGACTGATCATTTATGTCTATACGTTTTATCTTATTTTCTACTGAAATAATTTTATTAATGTTTTTAGCAACGTTTTTATTAATACTTTTGTCAAGAGCAATTTTTTTAACTTGTAAACTTTCAATATTTTCATTCACAGATCTCTTTGTATGTTCTTTTTTAATTACTTGACTTGATTTAATTATCTATAATAATATCAACAATTTTAGTTTACTTTTTAATAAAATGTAGCTTTTTGTAAATTAAAAGTATTTTCAATAATAACATCTTACACAGAAATTAAACTTACAGGATAGTTAAACCCCGAAGATTCTCCTATTTCTTTGAAGGATTGACTAGATGTCCCATTAAAATTGTCGCTGTCTGTGGCAAATAATTTGATAATAGGCTCATTCGAATGAATCACTTGTGAATATGTTTTTGCTTGCATTACAGGATAACTGATCGTTTATGTTTATAC
>JAWWML010020493.1:0-18095 GCA_035047165.1 Ormyrus rosae
TATCGGTTCATTCTGGAGTTTACGCCAAAGCAAAAAATTTAAAATAGCTATATCTCTGGATCAAATGGGCCTACAGACTACAGTTTGGGCCTATTTGATCACAATAAGCTATACTTTTAATATATATTTTTTTAAAACCTCTTAATACTAAGAATTTTTTTTTTGAGGTGTTTTTTCAAAGACAAATGATGGGTATAAGACCCCCTTAAGCCGGAAATTTTTATAGTGTAAACCCCCCTTAAACAATAAGAGCTAAGAAGCTAAAACTTACAATGTTGTTAAAATTTTGGTATTATTAAAAATTGAGAACTTATACTTCCGTAATATAACTTTTTCAATTTAATACATAAAAGGAAATTTTCAATGAAATATTTATAAAAAATCATCATTTTGTTTATATTTGAGATAACCCTCTTCTGACCGATGTCCAGATATGTGCATTCTTTAATTAAAAATTAATTTTTGCTTCTTATAATTGAAATCGAAAAAAACACAAATATATCGAGTACGTTACTAATAAAAAGTACTATACTAACATTTTTATTAATTGGAAAAATATATTATACAATTGTAATGTAAACAAATCTTGTCATGCGCTTTTTTTATTAGTTGAAAAAATGTTTTAGAGTTTTAGTCATTTTTTTCGAATTTTTAATTCCAATTAGTGCTAATGTCTACATATGTGGACACGCTTTTATATAAGATAATATGTACAATAAAGGATATATGTCTGTGCATTTTAGGACAAAAGAATATTAGATTTATAGAAAAAAAATGTTTTTTTTTGTGGTGGTTAGAAGAGGTTCAGAATTGTAATTGGGCTTGAAAGACGCCGAATTTGAAGTTTATCAAGTCAAAATTTAAAAAAGAAATATGAATATTTACAAAAATTATGATGTTAAAGTAAAACAAGCAGTACATTTTTTTTCTGAAAAGTAACTTTTTGTTTGAATATTTCATAAACTACAAAAATTATTAATATAGTTTATTTGGGAAAAAGGTGCGCAATAAAATTCTCTATCGATCCTAACTTTTCAAATTTAATTCTAAGCAATTTAATAACATATTATTTTGGACAATACTTATTTGATGAAATTTTGTTTCGTTCCATTTTTTGCGGGACCCTTAATTAGGTTCCTTGATCGAATGAAAAATGCAAAAAAAATTAAAAGACTAAGAATTGCATCCCTTAAAAAATGGAAATATGTTTAAAGCCTCGGAAGTTTAATTATTTTTAAAAAATTGTCGCAATTAAATGTTTAAAAAGAGAAAAAGGTTTTACAGGTGTCAAATTAATCTTGATAAAAAATTAGAAGAGGCATTATTTCTAGTATTTCGAAAATTTTCAAAATTTACCTCCTTTTAGTAGTTGAAATAACCCAAACAACTGAAAAAATTTAAAAAATATCAATAAATATAAAAAGAATCATATTGTATTGTTTTCATCAAATCAATTTTAGAAAAGCGAAACAATGAATTTTCTTAATGAATAAAGGTATATCTGCCAATAAGCCTTTTAACCTTTAGAGAACCGGAAAACCACTCTAGCAAAAAGAATTCCTCCTATTTGTTTTAACTTCATTATTATGGGGTTTTCAATGCCACACTTCGAATACGTTCTGAATTTTTCTGCTTGAATTCAAGTCGAAAAAGTGAAATTTTTGAAGAAGAAAGTCTCCTAATTAGCATGCGCCATTTTGTGTCCGCCATTTTGAATTTTGAAAATATAAGAATTTTTCCATAAAGTATAATGTCAAAACATCCTAGAATTTTTTTCCGAATTTTTCTAGTTATAATTAACTCCAAAAATCAAATTTTCTCAAAGTA
Source organism: Ormyrus rosae (assembly GCA_035047165.1). Classification (NCBI taxonomy): domain Eukaryota; kingdom Metazoa; phylum Arthropoda; class Insecta; order Hymenoptera; family Ormyridae; genus Ormyrus; species Ormyrus rosae. Next base: position 1,828 of record JAWWML010020493.1, read on the forward strand.
GAAAAAATTAGCATTTGCAATACCCTTTTGGGCCGGAAAACTACTATAGTGATGCGACCTTGAATCAACCCTTTGCCCATACTTAAATTAAAATATGAGATCATATTGCACCATTTTCTATGGAGATTCAAAAATCGCAATTGCCGGTCTTCTAAAGGTTAAGGGGATGTCGGACTAAAAAATGATGGTCACAAAAAGTTGTGAAATACGACGTGAGGCGGGTGACGAAGTTTGACGAAAGATAAACATAAGCCAGATGGGCCATGCTGTAAAATTACACGTATTGTGATGAACCAGTCCGAGATTTAAAAATACTTTTGATTTTCTTGATGCTTTGGAAATGATTTCATTGACTTTAAAGGATGATTGAAAAAAGATCATCCCTTATTTATTACGGAAATAAATGATTTCGCTTTCCTAAGATCGATTTGGTAGCAAAAATACTATAAGAATTGATATTTTGTTCATTTTGTAACGAACGTTACATTCCTCTCTCTCTGATAAGCCATTTATATTTTACATTTTAAATTCTAATACTTATTAGAACTTTCCAGGCAACGAGGAGAGCAAACGACGCGAAGGGCGCTAAGGTAAGAGAGAGGGCTAGAGAGAGAGCGGTGTCGCGAGAGCGCGGTATCGCGTTTAAGCAGATTGCCTTGAGTCTTCGTTCGGGACGAAGCGTGACCCTGTGACGAACCGATTATTCGTGCGTGTGCCGTTTTTGTTTCTGTGTGCCCTGGGAGTTGCACTGTTGCTTGACCCGGCGAACTTCCCAGCGACGACGCAGAAGGAGCTAATCGAGCCTCCCAAGGAGAGTTTGACAGCGCTTCGTTACTTAAATGTAAGTGCCTGCTCTGGGCAAATTTCGATTTATTCTCTCTCTCTCTCGATTTCCTTTGCGCCGTGCCGCTCACTTGGCCGCCTCGCGCCTGCTGCTCGCGTTTACTTAAATATTTTTGTTTCTTTATTTTTCTGTTTTTATTCCATTTCGTCAATAAACCGTGTCTTAGCATTTAAACACGTGTTGTTTATTTTTCCCGCGATTCCCGCATTTCAGCAGCATTGCAGGCAGCCGAGGAACCAGCGAGAACGCGAAGAAGAGTAAGAACCACCACGTTGTCGAGAGTTTCCGGCTCTCGTTTAGGGAATAGCGTTTTTCGCGTTAAACTTTTTTTAGTTTTCTAATTATTCAATTCATGCAACGGCTGAACTAGCCGGCCGTTACAATTTCTTTAGTGTTTGGCGTCATTTTAACCCCTAAACATGGGTAGTTTTTGAAACTGTGTACGCCACGCGACCTAACGAGAGGAACTGCCAATAAAGAGGTTAAGAGTAACTGTGGCCGTACTTATTTCACCCTGTCCTGGTTCCCGATACAATACACAAATCCACATTCAACTCCACCTTCATTAACACCCCAAATACAAAACAGTTAATAACGAAACGAAAAACATGAATATAGCTATCAAACCAATTGTTTTTTTAAATTGTAGAGAATTGCATGGCGATTCAAATGATTTATTAAGGGGACTTACACCTAAAATTATGAAAAAAATAAATTTTTTTTTAATTCGGGTTTTAGATTCACTGCGTTATCCAAAACCTACATAAAACTTTGCATGCATAATTTAAAAAGTAACGGCTTAAAATGTAATTTTTTAAATTACTAAAATTTTTTATTGCAAAAGAAATTACTATGGGAGGAGAAATCATTGCTTTTGACTCTTGTGCGAGAAGTATAGCTGACAATTTCAACTTACTATCCTGCGTAAAAGCATCAACTCGCGACGCGATCGCACGGAAAATAAAAATTACTTTATTTTTAATCTGTCGGTGTGAAGACTAGTATTAATCAAATATCTAGAAAAAATTCCACGGCATTTCTGAGTACTCCTAGATTCATACTGTACAGGCACAATTTGATTAAACATTTTATTAAAATAAAAAAAAATTAAAACAAAAAAACTAACTTTTAATACGTAAAATTCTTTTTTTTAATCGATAAAAGTCTGTTATGAATTTTCGAAATTTTCAAATATTTGAAAATTGATTAATTTTAATAATTAATATCCGAAAATAAATGGTCAATCGTGTTCAAATTTTGTGAGTTTGTTCGTGTATTTGCAATTAACATCCTCTATTAAAAAAATGATCGCTGAAATGACGTTACTATATTTAATTTAAAGATTTAGTTTGGTTGGTTAGAGTAATGTAAGGTTAGGTCAAAATATAAGAGATAAAATTTAAAATGAACAAATTTTGTAATCAAGTTTCAAAGATACTGATCGAACTATACATGTAAAATGTTTTTTGATAATAAAAAATTAAAATTAATCTCTAAGCATTTTCACTGATATTTAGTTTTACATATCTTCCATTATTATCAATTTTTAATTTCTTTCATTAATTAATACAATTAGCACTTTGACTTCCTGCCCTCTTTTTGTATATTTTCTTTTTCTCATATTTGTTTTAAATATGAGTTCAGTTAACTCATTAATATTTTGTTTACTTATATTATTTAACTTTTTCTCTTGTAGTTTTTTTATATTCATCACTTGTGTTTTTTCAATAAGTTTAATTTATGCGCAATGCTTCTTTTATAAGTTGTTATTTTAATTCTTCACTATTCGTCTTCTGAAGTTTATCCACTCTTTTTTTTTTTTTTTTTTTTTAAATTTTCTTTTTGATTTCTTTCAAATTAAATGCTCAATGGCATATTTATAAAAATGAGTATTTGTTAATCTCTTTGTTTATTTTCTAATCACATTTTTTGAATATTTTTTTGCTCTATGCATAATGATACAATCATTTATATTCAATTTGCCCTATTATAAAGACTTATTTGGTATTTTCAAATACATTATTTTTTCGGATCCAAACTTCCCATAGATTTGTTCCAGAGAATAAAATAATTAACTTCTACGAGAGAATAAAATAATTAGATATTAATATTCTAGCAAATTCTGATTTTATTTTTTGTATGTTCGCAATCTTATTTGATTCTAATTGTATTTTAACAAACATTAGCAAATCTTTTTGTTTAAGTTTTTATAGAGTAAAAATCTTATAAAATGAATTTATTAAAAAAGAATTTATTCAATAATGTAACCATCAAAATACAACCGAGCGAGCATCAGCGGGCGAGGTAATTGACGCTAATATTTTAATTATTATTTTAAGATTTTAATATTAGTAAATATTTTTATTGTGGTTTTCTGTAAAATGTGAAATTTTGGAGTTTGACGTAAACCAGAGGTTGAACCGTTTAACTTTTTATGTCAATGGAAATTTATGTCATTCTGGCGTGAACAGTTGTATGTTTTAAAATTATTTGACTAACAAATTTTTAAAATTAAAAATTTGCATAAATTTATAAAATTTACATTTAAACAGTTTTTAGATGTTAAAAATTAGTTAGTCAAATAATTTTAAAACATACAACTCTTCAGGCCAGAATAACATAAATTTACAACAATTTAAGACCAATTAAGTCTCATGGGTTCAATCTCTGGCTTACGCCAAATCCAAAATTTAGAACATTACATGTCTGTGTATAAAATAAGCCTTCTACCATGGCTCATTTTATCACAAATTATATATATACCCTCCTCCTACAGCCCCTCCTCTATATCATTGACCATCGCAAGATAGGTCCAGTTCAAGCCGTTAAATTGAACCCTCGAACCCAAATAAGGCTTAACACGCCACAGGAAGCAACTCGGAATAGCCGAGTTGTAAACTGCAGGCTGTTTAGCACCGCGGCCGGTTAAAATAGGCTTTCCTTTTTTTATATTTACTTTTTTGTTCGCTTCTTTGACACACTCTAGACTAGAAGACTAACAGTTCTATTTTAGCTCAATCCCCGCTAGTACGCGCAAGCGTAGGTGAAAAAATTGCAAGAATAAGATTCATATTTTAGATCTTATAAAAGTTTACGTTCATTTAAGTACGGCGTAACAACTAAAAGAAAAAAGAATCCGTGTTTATAAGGAATAAATTAATCTTAGCAGCCGTAACAAAAAACGGAATGTAGAGAGCATAAAGAGCGCATACATTTAACTAGTATAATAGTAGTTCTTTTAGATATTAGTGCGAGATGTGAGTGTAGCCTTGTGTCAACGTTTGCGCACGAGCGAAGCAGGTTTATAATTGATAAGGGTAGTTTTGTGTATTTTATAAAGCAAAAAATATGCTAGATCAAATTAAAAGCAAGAAAAAACCACATGTCCCAATATCAATTATATGCTGATATTAACAAAGAAATAATTTAAATATTGTAATTTAAATTATTTAAGGTGGTTGTATGGTTTATCGACTTATCAAAGAAATTATTAAGATTTTGCAAGCACATAGTGTAAAGTACGACCAATACAAACACCTAAACTTTTAAAACAGTTAACGTGTAAAAATTTGAGAAAACGGTGTTTGAAATGAAGCTCTTAAGTTTAGGCTCTTACGTATAGCAGACGACGGCAAACGTATAATACAAGAAATTTAAAATTTTCTAATTGATAGCGATCCACCAGAAACTCCAAAAATAGAGACATTATAGCTAAAGTTATACATTTTTAAAAAACGTAAAAATTAATATGCGTTGACGTGCAAAATTATTAGTTATAGCTCGCTCAAAATTATTCTCGTAATTTTTACCCGTATTTGCATATCAAAGTTGAAAATGAAATATCTCATTTCGACGGCAAAGTGAAATAGTAATGAAAAATACTCAACTTTAGTTAATAAGATGCTGTCCGCTTTTGTCGCTCAAGTCGAGAAGTCCAAAGCATAAAAGTTTGGTCCCTACAATAATTGATAACTGTAACTTTATGAATTTTATCAAGGCAAACAATATGCTTGATCAAATTTAAAAAATCCCTTATTTTGCAATAAGATCAGCCCTAGGGTTTACAATTACACCTTCAAATATTTTGATAACAGAATCTGAGATTTCGAATTATTCTGCACAGAGCAAAGTAAACTTTACAAAAATTCTTATCTTACTAAGAGCTATGAAAGTCGTCGCTCCGTAGACACGATCAATCGTTGTATAGCCGACCAATACAAATAGTGGCACCGTTAGCGAGGATTAATATAGTTCGAAACCCCACGTGTATTTGTTGTGCAGTATTTCAAAACTTAAATCACTTAGTTTGACATTGTCAGAAAGAAGTAAGTTTATCAACAAACTGCAACAAAGTTTCCAACTACCGTTGAACACCTACTTGTTAATTACGTCACTGAATGCAAAGATCTGCAAATACTTTTGTCGGTTTTTGAAGAATGTAATGCATTTGTATAACCCAAGAAAAATTAAATTTCAATTACCGTTAGATACCAACTGATTAAGTGTTTTAATAATTTTACTGGTCTCTAAACGCCCCTTTCTTTTGTTAAGAAAGTTTAAAAAAAATTATTTAAATATTAGTAAAAAAAATTTTAATTGCAATTAAAAAATCGAGTTTTCAAATTTTATTTCTCTTCTGTTATAGCATTGGAAGAATTTTAGAGGCAGCTGGAGACCTTTTAATTGATATACCAAAACTTTGGAAATATTTTGCAGAAATTTTAGGTAAGCAATTTAAATCTAAAAAGAAAATTGAAATAAATTCACAAAAATTTTAATTTCGTGATGACGATTCATTCTATACAAATAATCCGTGCTGGATTCGAAGCTCAACAGGCCTGAATTAATGATAATATCAATACAATTATTAATATTTACTGCATTACTTGTTTAATTAAGTAATTATTTTTCAATTTTTCAGTGAATCCTGTAATAAATAACTCTTGTAGTCTTTCGGATATAAAAAACACACTATCATCATTAACATCCAAACTTCATGACGAGCAAGGATTAGAATTCGTGGCAGTGTTATTATTTGAAATAACAAAGGTCAAGGGTAAAGCTTGGGTAATTTCAAATTGGATGCAAAGTGGTCTACAATGGACCGACCTAGCTGAAAATCAAGAAACAATCAATCGAATTCTTGCAGAATATGTAAGTTTTCCACTATATGATTATAACAGTAAACTTTTACTCTTAATTAAATTAAAGTATCTCTTGTCTACTTAATTTGATCTTTATTCTTAATCGATATTCATAAATTATTATTATCATTATTATTATTATTATTATTATTTTTTGTTTATCGGAGGAGTTGAGGAATGTGTTTACGCACCATAGAAGTGATATGCGAATCACGATCGTGTATGGGGCTCACCTGAAAGATTCCCTGGTGTCCTACTTGCGGATTCCAGGGTCCCTTCCAGTACTACTCACTAAACCTCCAGCTCCTTTCCCTCCCAGAACCCGGCATGGGACCACTTTCGCATTACTTCGAGCCGGGGGAGCTAGTTTCGCGGCCTTCTGCCCCTCCTTATTTAATATCTACTTTATGTGTCGAGGTGTCCGTCTTCCCGTTTACGCATGAGTATTTTCATAACGTATGTGGTCACAGTGTTCCACGACTCGGCGTCATTACATATTTTATGAATTACATTTTCCGGTGTTATATCTCCCATTACGGTTTCTAACATTTGTCGTTTTTCGGTCCATCTCGAGCATTTGAAGAATGTGGGTTCCGCGTCGTCGCTTTCCATCCCCGCGAGGTACTGTCGAAAGTACCCGTGTCCGCTTAAAAACTGCGTCAGGTAAAAGTTCACGTTCCCGTGTTCCCTACCTATCCACGGACGCAGGTCTCGAATCAATCGGTGGGTCCACCTACCCTAAGGCTCTACGTCCCATCTCCCCTGCCACGAGGTTATTGTGATTTCGCGTTCGCACGTCATCGCCTCCGCTCTTCCCTTCGTTGAGCTCGATTTGTAAATCCGTTTCCGCTCGATAGCCAGCAAGTCCAATGGGCTCACGCCCGCGATCACAAAGACCGCGCCCTCTGATATCGTCCGGTAGGCACTCGCAATCCGCAGTGCACGTTTCCTTTACACGGCCGATAAAATCTTACGATTTTTCCTCTTGTCGAAGACGCCCGCCCACGTTTATGCGCCGTAGAGCTGCACCGAGTGTGTTGTGCTGATAAGCAGCTGAAGGATCGCGCTTCTCGGCCCTCCTACGTTTGCCATAATTCGACTTAACGAGGTGACCTTCTGCTCCGCCTTTCTCGCGGTCGATTCTAGATGAACGCGGAATGAGCTTTGTATCCAGGAGTACTCCCAGGTACTTGGCTACCGCACCGACTCTCACTGTCTCCGCTCCTACTTTGAATTCGACCGCTGTATCTATTCTCTGCCTAGTCAGAAGTACTATCTCCGTTTTAGCCAATGCTAGTTGGAGGCCGCGTTTTGTCATCCACGAGCCGACTGTTAATATTATACGTTCTAGGCGATATTGCGCCACGTTCGTATTTCGCGCGGTGATTACGGCCGCGACGTCGTCCGCGTATCCCACGAGGAAACATTCGTCCGGCATTTCAATTCTAAGCAATCCTTCGTATAGCGCATTCCACAGGTCCGGACCAATAATAGAGCCCTGCGCTGCGCCCGCCGTTGTTTTTCGTTTTCCTTGTCCTTCTGCGGTGTTGTAGACTATCTTGCGGTCGTCTAGGTAATCGTCGATCAGGCGAAGCAGATACTCGGGTACTCGAAAGTCGTCCTTCAGAGCGCACAGGATATCTTAACTATCTAACCGAGTTAAATGCATTTTTGACATACAACGTCACGAGCATAACCAGAGGACATGCCCCATGACATACCTCTCTGCTTTTTTTAACCGCATCAACGATTTCGCGAATCGCGTCTACCGTCGACCTACACTTCCGGAAACCGTACTGTCGCTCCGAAAAATCACCTGCGCTCGTACTCGCAGCCGCGCAATCGCAGCAGTCAGGGCTTGATCAACAGTTCTAGCATTTTGCCGGCAGTGTCGAGCAAGCAGAGTGGCCGATATGCTAAGGGAGAGGTTGGATCTCCTTTACTCTTGCTGATTAGTACCAGTCGCGCGACCTTCCATCTGTTGCAGAAGACACCTATTTTGAGACATTTGTTGTACATCTGGAAAAGAATTTCAGGCCTTGCTTTTGCGATCATTTTCATCACTTCTCCAGGGATGCCGCTTTTTGTAGTTCTTCAGCGGTGAATTCTGGTACTTCGTTCAGTTCCTCGTTTCTCGCCTGCTTTTCTCTAGCAGGGTGCGTTGGGAAGAGAACGTCTAAGACATTCTCCATGACTCTTTTTTCCATAATGGCAGGCATGCCGCGGTTACCCAATGCTCGTGTTACAATTTTGTAGCCCTTACCCCATGGGTCCGCGTCAACGCTTTCGCATAATCCCTTCCACCGCGTCTTCTTTGACTCAGCAATCGATGTTCTGAGTCTCTTACGCGCTTCTTTATGTTGTTTGGATAGAGTATCCGCTTCATCTTTGTTTCTATGCCTTTGGGCAAGTCGTCTTAGTTTGAGGGACTCTCGCCTGAGGTTTGCAATGTGGTCCGTCCACCAGTACATTGGTTGTTTCTGGCGTACACATGTTTTTCTCAGCACCGATTTGTCACATGTCTTACTTATCAAGCACATCGTTTGTTCGGCCAGGTATTCCGCTTGTACCCTTCCCGTCAGGCCCTGAGATACTTCTTCCGGCAGGGCTGTTGCGTTTCCTAGAGCTTCGAACTTTTGGCGGTCTAGCCGCTTGATGTCCCATCTCGATTATGGTTTTCTTGGAATGTTAGCCGACCTTCTGTTATCTTAAATTTCAAACTTGATATATTGATGATCGCTGCCTGAGTAATTCTCACTTACTTTCCAATCAGTTACTTTATGGGGTATTAATTCCCGTACAAGAGTTACGTCCGGAATGGGTTCTCCGGAGCCTGGCCTTCTGTATGTCTTTGAGGTACCAACTTTTGCCACAGTTAGTCCAATCCTAGTATTTGTCTTCCTCTTTTGTTCCTCTCGGGCATTCCCCATTCGACAGTTCGCGCATTGAAGTCTTCTGCGACAATGACCTGTCCGTGTAAGGTCCGCGTGACGTCTTCTAGGTGTTCCAATGCTTCCTGATATCCTTGTTCGTTTAAGTTTGGGAAATGAATACACTTACGAATTTTATATTTCCTACTTTGACTAGTACAAAATCGTTGTATGTTGCGTTAACCTTCCTGTGGTTTAGTTGGTTTGCGTGAATCCAGATCGCAGAGATACCTTTTTTGTTAGTAAACCACTGGGAGGACTTCGGTGTCCTATACTGTTCGCTCAGTATTGCGATTTCAGCCCCTGCTTCCTTTATTATTTGAGGTAGGAGCAGTTGAGCAGTCTTGCTACGGTTCAGATTCCCTTGTAGTACCTTCGTCATCTTGGTTTCTTTCTTTGCGGTAATGCTGCCCGGTAGGCGCTATATTTTCAGTTTCCAGCGATGTGCGCTTGCCTTTCAACTGGTTCGTTTAGTTCCTGGCAGAAGAAGCAGTGCGGCTGTTGATTGCACTCTTTCCCCTTGTGTCCATTTTTTCCACATTTTCAGCAGAGGTCACTTCTCTTTGGACCCTTGCAGCTCCTTTTGGTGTGACCGTACCTGAGGCAGTTATAGCACCTTAGTGGTGTAAGCCTTTCTCGGATTATGCAGTTCACGAATCCTATTCTAACTTTGCCTTTCTTCAGGAATTCCCGGGCGGATTCTTGGTCGAACTTCACTATAGCGGTTTTCTCCTGGTCCTCAAGTTTGTCTATCAGTCCTTTTACTTTGAAGTTTTCGTCGCCTTTTGTTATGGCTTTGATTGCTGCTTCCACTTCAGCTTCCGTGGAACAGCAATCAATGTCCCTGATTTCTGTCGTTATTCTAGGCGTAAGGCTCTTTACTTTGCTAGCCTTGCCTAGGGCCTTCTGAAATGCACCTTTGACATGGGCCTCTGCTCTTCCATTATCCTCTGTCCTACTTCTAGTAGCACTCCTCAGTTTTGTGTCTTTCGTATCCTTCTGACGTCGACCTTAATTTCTTCAGATTCGAGGTTTTCCTTTAAAGTACCTACGATTTGGGCGTAGGTCTTCCCCTCAGACGGTTCGATGAGGATCGCCTGTCTGCGTCGTCCTGGGATGATTGAGTTTTTTTTCTTGCTCTCTGTTCGGCGGTGCTGTCTTTTGCTGGTTTGGGCCCGCAACGGCTTCCGTTGTTTTCCTCTTCGTTTTAGGGTTCTTCCTTCTACCCTGTTTTGTCTGCCATTCGCTTTCTACCTGGCTCCTGGCCCTTTTCGCAGTAGACAGGGTAGATTCGGCGGTGTCACCTTTCTCTGAATCCGCTCTTTCCTTCCTCTTTGTTTTTCTTGGCGTCACCTCTAACGAGAGCCCTTTCGGTTATTTCTGTAGTATTGCTTTAACTGCCACGTAGGACTTGCATATCTCGTCTATATTTTGATTCATTATTATAGCCATTGAAAGAACTACCTCACTTCCGTCTTTTGATTGTTCCTCAGCATTAAATTGGAGACAGTTTTAGCGTTTTCCTGGAGACAGTCAAGGGTCTTCCTGTGACTCTCCATCAGTCTCTCCATACGTTCGAATTCATTATGCAGTTGGCTCTCCCCAAAATCTGAGCCAGCGTTGACCATCGAGGCTTTCACTCAATCGGAATCAACGGCGACATTTACCATTACTGGGATGCACGCTTGGGATAGTTTTTTTGTACTACAAACTTTATCCATGGTTGGTTTATTGTTCGGGATTCCTTCCCCTAGTCTGTTTGATCCACGGGGCATATTTTATTTCTGCCCTACCCTGCGACCATGTTAAGGAAGCACCACCCAGGTGCGCGGATTATTATTATTATTATTATTATTATTATTATTATTATTCTACTTTTATTCTCCTTTTATTATTATTATTATCATTCAACTCCTCATCCTCCCATTGCTTGCACACGAAGTGATTTAGCTGGAAATGACTTTAAACCCCAATCCCCAAGGTTCGCTGTTCAAATCTTCTTCCAGCTTTTTCCAGCATTCCAAAATAAGCAGGACTTACCGCATTTCTCGCAGATTTCCTCGGTATCGTTTCCTTGAAGACTTGGCAGATTAGATCTTTCTAGCTTCCGTCACCGCTTGCTCGTAGAGCGTTCCGTTCCTTAGTAATTCTACCAGGGTTTGCCCTTTCTAGGACCTGTAAAAACTTCTCGTGATCTATTCCCGCGGCACGATATCACGTATCCGGAATATGATGGACTGATAATCGCTGGTTGTATAGTCCTCAATCATCCGCCAGTCCCCCACACGTGCGGCCAGATGTTCCGACGCGAGAGATATTTTAGGGATTATCTCAGCCTGGCATCCTGTAGGTCGACGTGGAGCCGGTGTTCAAGACCCTCAGCCGCAGTCTGGATCCCATGTTCATTACTCGTCCCCCTCTAAAGTCCGGCGCGGGTTTCCCTCATCCGAGAGTTTTGCCGTTGAAATCCCGGGCCACTATCAGCTCCCCCTTCCAGTTTCTGACCGTACCCTCGAGGGCGTCTAGTTTTGTTTGGAAGCCCTCTCGATGGCCTCGTTCAGAGTGAGATAGCAGTTGACGTAATTTACGTCGCTGTCTCCTACCCAAAGGACACCGTAGGTCGGATCTGTGACGCGTCACTCAAAAGCCACGCGGGTTAAAAACTCAAATCGCCGCAATACCAAATTCGTTGCAATACCATGCCCCCGCGTCCCCGTCTCGGTACTGCTCGTTGACAAGAACAATGTCAGCGTCCTTCTCGAGAAAGATTGCGTGAGCAAGTTCTATTCCTGTTCAGGTTCTCCTGAAGGATCTTAGACATTTTGACGAGACCTGGCTAGAGCTTCACGGAATACCGCGCAAGCACCAGTCTCTGCAACGTGGCATTTATTTTTCAAAAAATTGATCATTGGCAAAATCAAAAAAGTTATCGGAATCTTTTTGAAAAATTCAAGTGCATTCTTTTAGTGATTTTAAGAACTTTTTTCGTTTTAAACATTCTCCAAAGGTTAATAGTTTTCGAGAAAAAAATTTACGAACGTTTTCGCAAAAATTATGCAGTTCGGACATTGTGGACACATTAAGGTGAAAAATCGATTTCCAAACCATATATTGTTAAAGTTCAAACGTTTATTCCACCGGTTAGTGGAGTTCCAGGTTCGTTCCAGGTTTCAAGGAAAACACTTAAAAACTTAATTTTAAAAAAGTATTTAAAAAATCATACTTCTCTTTTTAAACTGAAGTTTCTCATAATTAATTATTTTTTGGGGAAATTTGACTATCGGAAAGGGCACGTCTTAAACTATAAGAATATGGCCCTCGCAATTTTTTTAGTCGCGAATATAATGATTAGCAATAAGCCCTCAAAGAGCGGTGTGCCGTGAGTGGCGTGTTGTGCCGAAACGGGTTAATCGTCTTATTAACGTTTTTTTGTTTTTTGATCGACTCCATAATTATTTTCAACTCTGCTACCACGAAAGAATTGTAACCTCCCAAAATCACATTGCGTTAGCTCTAGGGTCAAACAAATATGATATAGATGGATAAGATGAAGTCTAATAATTCTTCTATTTTCCTCGAAATGCCAGATCAAGCGGCAATTTGTCGAATTGAAACGTGAGAAACTACATGAATCCGTAGCAAGCACTATCAGGGAATGTTTAATAGCAAATAGTGAACAGTCGTTTACTTTGAAAAAACAGTGCATATAAATTCGAAAAATTTTTCAAAATATCATTTTCGCTTATTTCATTTTTTGATTCTAATATAGTATCCAAAATCTATAAAAAAAAAAATTTCATGAGCCAATATGAAATCATTGTAAAAATTATTTTAATTACTATATTTTAAATTCTATTCAGTTTTCTTAATGTCAGACTTAGACGGTTGCGAACCGGTAGAGATTTACAAGCTCACAAATATTTATAACAATTCAAGAATAGATAATAATTCGAAATTAAAACATTTATACTTCTAAATTGGTACAACAAAACAATTTTGAGAACAGTTAAAGAATAAAAGAGGACAAGTAATAACTAAGATGGTACAGTAACTAATATTCACGATAGATTTCTTTATAACTGCTTTAAATGTACAACAGAAAACAAGCGATAACGAAAAAAGAGCTCAGAACATAATGAGAACAGAAAAAGAAAAGGAGATTATAAATTAGAAATAAAAGAGTACAGGAGAGTACAAGTGAGAACCAAAGAGAACAAAACAGTATAAGAGAAAATGAAAAGAAAACCAAGAAATACAAAACCGAATACGGAAAACAGATTGTAACAGTCAAACCCTAATTGCAAATTCAAAAGAGGCGATTATTTTTTTCCAGTAACCTATTACGTCCGTACTCCCAACAACCACATAACCCGTAGGAAAAATTTTAAATATTATAAACAATATAAACAATTATTTATCTAATCAATACGTATACCCTACAACCACATCAACCGGAGCATTATTTTATAATTATAAACAGTTATTTAAATAATTCATACGTACTCCTAGCAACCGCAAGCTGGGAATAGATTGATCAAATAATAAACTATGTATCTATAAACCAATAATCTGGGTAGGCGGGAATGAATTAATTAAATAATAAACCATCTATAAACAAATATCCTGGACAAACAGGAAATTAAATTAAATAAATCTATAAACCTACAGGGCAAAGAGGGAGGGGGAGGGGGTAGATTGTTGAAATAATAAATTTTATACCACTCTCACCTGAAATCACTACTTTGAAATGATTTACCGGTTCTCGTAAAATACAGTTTTATACTAACATTAAATTGCAAAAATAAGGCACTTTTTTGATTTTATTTTTATAGTGTCTCTCAGAATGGAGATGGACAAAAGTCGTCAATAAATTATCTACAAAGCAAGACCAATTAAATGTCGCTAAGGTCTATAGTTAATTTTCAATAAGCTGTCAAAGCTTCGAAAGTTTTTTTTGGGGGTGCTCATATCTTGAAAACAGATAAACTCAGAAGTATAAAATTTCGTGAATTTAGTCCTTGTATGAGCAAATACAAAAGAGCAGCACCGATGCGCGTACATATACGCCCGGCTACGCAGGAAGCTGATTAGTATAAACACAGCTTTCGTGTAACGCGCGCGTATTTGAAGCGGATTACGTTGTCGGGTGGTCCAGGAAAATTAACTTGGGGAAGACCAAACAAAAGAAAAAGAATTTTTTATCATAAAGATATAAATAATTATCCACTTGCAAAAAAGACAAGGACTTCATTATTTAACCTTTTAGCTGCGGGGAAATTTCAGTACAAATCGACCTCCTATAAAATGCAAAATTTACCCATATAATCACTGGATACCTCAAGTAGAGTCCCCGACCTGACTGCTGGTCGATATATCGACCATCCCCGCAGCTAAAAGGTTAAAAAATAAGTGGAAGATGTGCTACCTGAATTTGAAGGAACGAATTACAGGATTTTAGATATTAGTATTTTATTTACTCAATTAGAAAAATGTATATGCTGGCAGAAGTGCTATTGACAATTAAAAATTTAGTGAAACAGATATTCGTGGACTTGGTTTTAAAATTGAAATCTTGTACGAAAGTTGTAAAGAGCTATCTAAAGTGAATTCAAGTAAATTTATTGGTGATAAATTCAATATATTTGAAATAAGTAGAAGGAGTGTTTTAACGGCACAAGCAATTGGACAAGGACATACTGGATTGTCAAAATTTTGTGGCTTGATGGACTGGCCACCACCGGTAGCTTACAGGAATTTTGATAAGCATAGTAAACATTAGTTACATGCTAGTGAAAGTGCTTGTAATGAATCAAAGAGCAAAGCTGTTCAAGAAGAACTAATTGCAGCATAAGCTACCAGCAATAAGTTCGTTGTTTCTGGCGATGGATCTTGGAAAAAGAGAGGTTTTAGTTTTCTTCAAGGAATATCTAGTGTAATTGGAAATAAAACTGGAAAAGTTTTAGATGTGTGCGCCAAAAATAGTTTTGCAAAGCTTGTGCTCTTTGGGAAAATAAAAAAGAAACTGCCCAGTATCAACAGCGGTTGGAAGAGCACAAAGATAAGTGTTCATCAAATCATGAAGGAAATGCTGGGGAGATGGAAGTATCAGGTATTTTACAAATGTTTCATCGCTCAAAAGATAAGCATGGTGTTATTTATTCAAAGTATATTGATGATAGGAATTCCAAAGTATTTAGCGCAGTGCTTCAAGCTAAACCTTATAGTGATGAAGAGATTTTTTAAAAGAAGGAATGTGTAGGACACGTGCAGAAGAGTATGCTGATATTTTTTTTAATTTGGTGCACTTATCAAGACTAAGAGATTCGTTTCCAGCTAATTTCTGTTTCCACTACTTCCATGGCACTTGAAGATTAAAAAAATGTATTTCATTCTTCACATTCTTCTTGATTTCTTTTCTCTTGTTGAACACAATATAATGAGTAAAATTTGTGTGCTTGTTGATGCCATGTGCTTTTATTAAAAGGTACACTGATATATAAAACTTAATTTATGATATATAATTGTGTCACTTGATAAATATACAAGCGACTCACTCACTAACTCACTGTGTCCAATATTTTTAAGCAGATTCTTCCTTGCTGAATAATTAACTAACAAAATAAAATTTAATGCCTATTCTTAGTTGAATCAACAGGTTATTCTGGATTACTCAAGTTTTAAGATTTTCTTCTTTAGAGCATAACTTTTAGATGCAAGTTCTTGTAGATTATTCTATTTTATTGAATGACGGTTTCTGTTTATTGATTTCGTTTTGAACAAATAAATAGACAATGTGTTAGCCAACGAATGAAGTAAACAGTAGCAGCCGGTGCGCATACAGTGTTAAAATACATGGGCCATAATGACAATAACATTAGGTTGCATTCTCACAGCCGAACTCTGACTGCTGTTATGCGTCATAGACGTCATATACTTAGTATTTCGTAGTATATTTCGTATTACGAATCAGAAAATTATAACAATAAAGTATTATTTATTTTTATGAAATTTCATTACAAATTCGTTTTTTT
Source organism: Ormyrus rosae (assembly GCA_035047165.1). NCBI lineage: Eukaryota > Metazoa > Arthropoda > Insecta > Hymenoptera > Ormyridae > Ormyrus > Ormyrus rosae. The sequence continues at coordinate 17,777 of JAWWML010020493.1, forward strand.
TTATTTTATTATTTAATTGAAATTTCATTGAATTTTGTTTTATCTTGACTCTAATGAATGTTTTATCACAGTCTTTGATACTGCTAGAACACATTTCTAAAATAAGAAAACCGCTGCCAAGTCATTGGCAGTTAGCTTCCTCTTAACTAATTTATTGTTCCATTATTATCTCGTTTTTATTACTATTTTATTTTTATATGCTTATTTTAGAATTTAATGAAAAGCTAATAAAATATAAATACAAATTTTGTTATTGGAATATTTAAAGTCCTAAAAAACAGAATTTTTTAAATTCCTTGCTCAAAGCTCGATTTCGCGC
>JAWWML010020504.1:0-18080 GCA_035047165.1 Ormyrus rosae
GGAGAATACAAAACAGCGCGGGCCAGGCGCGCACACCGTCCGCTCTGCCTGGCAGCTTCCTCGCCGCAGTTGCTCGCTCGTCGATGCATGTTCCTGGCTAGAACGACGCCAGGAAAAACCGCTGCTACTCGAGTGGTAACAAACACCTATGAGCATTCGAGCACGAATCTAAATCGCAATCGCTAACGAAAAACCCGCTACGCTCACGCGATCTCTTACAATCTTAAAACGCGTCAGGCGAAGATGGCGGTCACAGAAGATCTTCCCGCCTTCGCGCGCGTCTTCCTCTTCGTTATCGGCGCGCGCGCGCCCCCCAAGCCAATTAGCCGCGATGTTCGCGGACGCCGTTACACCCCCCTTCCAGACGAGACGTAACCCTTTACGGCGCTTCTGCCGATCTACGCGGCTAATTAGGACACTGGATGTAGAAGGGTTTACAATTAGTTACATCGCTAGACATATCTTAGATTTCTTCATACAAAAATATGGCTTTATTTTAAGCGCGTGATTAACAAAAATTATAAAAGTAGAAAAATACAAAATAACCTATAGTATGAACTTTTCCTTACATACTAGAAAACAAAAACTAGGAACTCTTGAAAAAACGAACTATAAAGTAATCCTCAAGATCCTAAGGGATATCTCCCTCAGCGACGTCGTCGCCGAAACGACCGTGGTGGAACCAGGGCCGCTGTAAATCATGCTCCCACTTGTTAGGGCATTTATTTACGTTGCGGATCCCTGGCTCAGAGCAGAAGTAGCAGCACCGCTGCTGACCCTGGCCTGGAGGGTTCGGCTGGCCCTTTTCCAGGCGGCGGTCTACTCCCTGCTGGTGGCTTGCTGTTGTAGCCTCGGTGCGTCCTGCGGCCATTGCCAGGCGATCCTGGACGGAAGCGGTTGCCCGTTTGTCACCGAGGTGGCGAGAGCGGCTCTTGCTGCGCTCCCGTCCCCTTGCCTGGCTCTTAGCCCGAGTGCGGCTTGGGCTGCGCCCTCTTTCGTGCTCTTTCTTGCGCTGAGCACCTGTAGCTGCGTCTCCGGCCGATCCCCGTCGGCCTCCCGCTGCCTGGGGCGGAAGCTCCGCCGGTATCTTGGCGGCCACGTCGGGATACTTCTTCGTCGCTCGCTCCTCCTCCATGCGAGCGCGCTCGAGCTCGCGTTCGGCCGCCAGGCGCCTGCGCCTGGCCTGTTCAACGGCTTGCCTGGCTTCCTCTTCTCGGCGTTCCTTCCGTTGCTGGCCTAGCTGCTGCTGGTTAGCTCGTCTAGGCGGTCGGAGACCCGCTGCTCCCAGGCGGCGGAGTAAGTTACCGCATTCCGGTAATCGTGGAACTCCTTCCATCGTCTGAACGCTTCACGTTCCAAAGCAGCTGTCTTGGTAGTGGCACGGACAGCTTCTTGCAGCTGGATCTCCAGCTGCTGCCAAGCCACTAACCTCCCGTCTACCGGTTTCGGGTTCGTCGTCTCCGTTTTCTCGACCACCGGCGCGCCAGGAACTAGTTGCCCTCCTGGCAACGTGCCGAGGTCCACGGTTTGCTTTGCACCGTCGCATGCTGTCAAGGCGTTGGATGCCTGACCTTCCCTCTCTTCTTCCAGACCGAGGTCGCCAGGCTGATCCGCCCAGCTGACGGTGTTCGGCGCCAGTTCCGTGGCCAGCGGTAAACGAGGCCGTAACGCAGGCGGACAACGGGAGCTGCTTCTTCCCGAACGTCCTCGATAATGACATCGGGCTCGGCACCCTAGGCCTCCGCCACTGGGCCGGGCACTTCTAACGGCGGGAAGTTCAGCGTAATTCCCACGCCCGTTCGCTGCAACTGCTCGATCAGGTTCATGACCTGGCCGAGCTCGAAATCCTTCCGGACTGGATTCATCACCTGTAACGGAAAGAACTCTTTACAAATTTGACATCTCGGCCGCGACGTCGACGCTTACGCCGCGATGAGACTCCGCCATCTCCGCTCGCTAGTTTTTGCGCGTCCTTTCGCGTGGCCGTTTCGCTACGCTATTCGCCGCGTTAACACTCACTGCAGTTTTCTTCTTCGCTCTTTGATTACGCTCGCTTTCGGTTCGCCGTACCGTTTTCGCAGATTTCCGCGGCCTGCCTCGCTTACGCTTCGGTTCGCCGCCTTCCGCTGAAGGCTCGCTCGCATTGCCCTTCGCCGGGCTCGCCGCATCGCCTGGCCGTTTTCCATCGGAGGTCGGGCGTCGCTTGCTTCTTCTTCTGCGGCAGTATCTGTTCCCGATGACTCTCCGGATTCTTCAGGGTTTTCCGTCGATACATACGGCTTAAGGTGCTCCGCGTGCTCTTGCTCCACGGTATCTCCGTCGGAGTCTAGCAGCTTGTACGTATTTCGGCTGAGCTTTTCTATTATTTGAAACGGGTCGACGTACCTCGGAGCTAGCTTCGCCATAACTCTCCATAGCCCATACCCATAACCATAACCATACTCTCGCAGCCGATGAGAGGACCCGGTTCTTCTTCCACACCAAGTCTCCCACAGCGTATGGCGCTTCCCGCCGCTTGGCGTTGTAATAGCGTGCCTGACGCTTTTGTTGCTCCTGGCTTGCTCTTTTTGCGGCGTCGTGCATAGCCGGTAGTTTCTCTACCTTTTCTAGCCAGGAACGCTCTCGCTCGCGCTGCATCTCTTCGGTCGTCGCAGCGTCTTGAGAGCGCCGGAGAAGTCCTGGGGGAGTAGGCTATCTGCCGTAGTTCAGCATGGCAGGCGACGTGCCTGTCGAGCTATGTGTCGATGTATTAAGCGAGAACATAAGCTTTAGTAGTTTTTCGTCCCAGGAATTATGGCTCTCCTCTATAAAAGCCATAATCGCAGTCTTTAGCGTTCGGTTGACTCTTTCAACCGGATTCGCCCGGGGGTGGTACGGCGGCGTCGTGGAATGGTGAACTCCGGCGGAATCCAAGTACTCGTCGATAAGGCAGTTTTTAAACTCCGTGCCGTTGTCCGAGTGAAACACTTCCGGAGTTCCGAAACGCAGAAAAATCCTCCCCTTCAGGGCCTTCATGATTGTTTGCGCGTTTGCCTTGCGGATGGGGATGCACTCCACCCACCGCGTAAATAAGTCTTGAAAGACCAAGATATACTCGTGGCCTCGCTTGCTACGGATAAAAGGACCGGTGATATCTCCGGCCACTATCTGCCAGGGTCGTTCTATTATTCTCTGGCCCATTAGGCCAGCAGGAGCTCTCTGCTCTACCTTGCATTGCTGGCACACAAGACATTTTCGCACGTATTCTTGTACTGTCTTGTATTGGTTCGGCCAGTAGTAATATCGCGACACCTTGGCGAAGGTTTTCTCTCGGCCGAGATGTCCTGCCGTAGCTTCGTCATGGCACTCTTTCATGACTTCACTCCAGTGTTCTTTGGGGACAACTAGCTTCCATCCCTCTTCATCTTCGCCGAGCGTTTCCTCAACGCCCGGGTCTGGGCGGTAAATGTAGAGCTGTCCGCCCGCTACTTTCCACGTAGGATGCTCATTCGGTTCTGCCTGGACTTTCTTCAATTTCTCCAGGTATCACTCGTCCGTGGTTTTCGCTGCCCAAGACAAGGAAGCTACCGTTGGCTCGTCTCCTTCCGTCATGCGCGACAGAGCATCTGGCACGTGGTTTAATGCCCCCTTTCTATGTTCTAAAAGCTTAAACGTTACTGCGCCCAAAACATCATCACCACTGAAATAATTTTCTCCTGTAGTACTGAACCAGCACTATACCACAGTCTCGAAAGCAACACTCCCTATTCAGCCTGCTGATGTTATAAACACAGTAAACTGCCCATTGCGTAGTGATCTGCCCAGCTTGATGGAATTTGCACCGATCACGGGAGCGGACATTGATCGTGCTTTTATGAAATCGACCGAAAATTGTACGGGCCCGGATTCAATTTCCACAAATATGCTGCGTGTGGCTTACTCGGCATTGCGACCATATCTAGTGGAGCTTTTTAACTGCTCGATTGAACGGGGAGTTTTCTCGGACTGCTGGAAGTTAGCTATAATAGTGCCTCTTTCCAAAGTGACCCCACCGGCTTTCCCGTCGGATACGCGCCCAGTTGCCCTCCTACCAGAGATGTCAAAGCTTTTTTAACGGGTGATTCATGAGCAATTAGCTACATATCTCAACAAGCACAGCCTCCTTGATCCGTGGCAATCGGGCTTTAGACTACTGCATTCGACACAAACTGCACTCCTGGGCTTCACAGAGGAAGTTAGGATGGGCATTGACAAACGGCGGCTGACACTTCTAATTCTATTTGATTTTTCCAAGGCTTTCGATACAGTCTCGTACAAACGCCTACTCCAAAAACTTCGTACACTTAACTGCTCTGAAAGAGTGGTTAGATGGTTTGCAAGTTACCTCTCGAACAGATCGCAGGTAGTAAGAGGAGATGGTGAGTCCGAGTCCGTGTCTGACCCAATTGAAACGTTTGCAGGTGTTCCGCAGGGTAGTGTGTTAGGTCCGCTGCTCTTTTCAATTTTTATCAATAATCTCCCTGGCACCCTCAGACACAGCAAACATGGCATCTACGCGGACGACACTCGTATATATCTTCAATGCACACCTGATGAACTTCATGTTCGTATTCAAGACTTGGCTGAAGATGCATGTCGGGTGTCAGAATGGGCTCGCACGAACATGATCTTGCTAAATCCTACCAAGACCAAGCTGATGATACTTGGTAGTCAGCCGTATATCTCAAGGATTGATCTGGCCTCTCTCCCCGCCATTCAAATTGATGGTGTCACCGTGGAGTATTCTACCCACGTCTCTGACTTGGGGGTGCAGCTAACCTCTTCCTTGAACTGGTCTCGTCATGTTGGTCAAATTCCGAGCCGAGTAAACGGGTCACTTTACTCGTTGCGCTTCCACAGGCATGCATTGTCTCGCGCACTTAGGCAGTGACTTGTTGAGTCATTGGTTTTCCCACATTTTGATTATGCATGTGTTTTATACAATAGTTTAACCAATGAACTTAATCTTACACAGGCTCCTCAACCTGTGTGTTCGTTTCGTCCACGGTTACATACCTTGGTGTACCCCAGTAACTTTGCCCCGTTTCAAGACGCTGGTTCGTTAGTTGTTAACTCAGAGGGATGTGCAGCAGTGGCGTGAAACAGTTGAGCGTGATGTGAATACTTTTCTGATCTCACTTCCAGACAACAGTGAAGCGTACAATGTGCTTAGCGAATTACTTAATGGTAGGGTACAGTCACAAAAAAAGTTCTGTAATTAATAATAAATATTTACAGAAATGTAACTATGTTTTAGTTACATAAAAGTAGAGAAAGAAAAAAAATTTCTGCCTATTTGAAGCAAATTTGAAAGAGTTTTACCTTAAAAAGTAATCAAAAAAGGTGTTTATTCAAAATGTCTCTTACGGTGCAAAGTTTCAGATATCACCAAAAACTATATTTTTTTAATACGTAGTGCCAAGACCTGCAACTTTACACAGGCTTTTGTTCGTATACTCAAAAATGTAAATTAAGACCTTCTTGAATCAGCGAAACATTAAAAAAGTGAAAAAATCTATTTTTAACAATATTATTTCCAATAAAAAACTGAAAAATTATTTGAAGAACAAAAGCCTGCGTAACTTTGTTATAAACATAGGAACCAACCTTCTTTTACTATTTCCAGCTGGATTCAAAGAAACTTGCCTCGTAAGAAGTATTTGGAAGATAGAAAAAGTTGATTTTGCGAAAAACAAGATTAAAGATTCACTCATAAACACATTGAAAATTTTCTTACTTTTGCGCTTCAAAATTTCGCAGCACCATACAACACTCCTTCCTTTTTTCTTAATGAAGTTTCTGATGGTTGATTGTACTTTTTCTGGCTGCGATATGCCTTTCTCTTCTGCTTTTCTGGTATAGATTGCCTTTGCTGCCTGCGCGTGTCTCTTCTTCTGACAAATTTCACCATGCTGCTTGAAGGCTTTGTATCACTTAAAGCTGTTTTTATCAGCTGGGTTTTTAATAGCCCATTATTATATTCAGAAACAGCATTCACTACGGCTATCTCAATCCTTTTTTTTTTTAAACAAACACTTCTTTTGGACACTTCCTCCAAATAAGAGCATGTAAACTCTCATTTGCATTTTGTGTCTTGCCTCTTACACAGCGCATCAGTAATTGGTCATTAGAAAGTCTTTCATAAATTGGTTTTATTTTTTCTACTACATGATCACTTAGTTTTATTTTCATATCCATATGGCTCCATGGCAATCTGCTTTGCGCTTTAGCTTTATTATAAAAACACCAACTTCTTATTCCAGTTGGACACAGATCATGTTGAGGTCTTCTGTCAGTAGAGTTGCAATGATATAGAGCAGCCATAATATCACATTTCATTGCGCTAATGTCATTCAAATTTGATGTCACTGCTTTTCTATAATAACTAGTAAGTACATTAATATTTTTATATGTGTTAGAGCACCTTCTTTACGTCCACCTAATTTTTCTTTCTTCAATATCTCCCTCAAAGCAGTGCCTAAACGTTTTGCCACATGATTAATGCATTCTTCTTTTTCAATTACTATATCTTTTCCATAAGGAGAAAGATTTTGTAAACTCAGCCAAGTTTTTGATTCGCCATCAGAAAGCATTTTTGTATATCTACACTTATGAAGACTTACAGAGCGTTTCCAAATTACTTCAGCTTCTGCTACTTCCATTGCACTTGAAGATTTAAAAAAGTTTACTTCACATTCTCCAGATTCTTCATGTCTCTTTTTCCAATTCTTAAATTCATCAGAATTTGGATCAAAAGAAGCAGTAGCCATGGTACAAGTTAAACAAAATTTAGATAATATTTCATAATCTAATACAAGACCGGTTAATAAGTCAATTACAATCCCAATGCCGTATAAGGATTTATATCCTCGCCGATGCCATGTGCCATCAAAAGATACATTTATATCTAAAAGATCTGTATTATCACTTGATAACTGTAAGTATGCTTCTCGCACTCGCTCACCAACACTGTGTAAAACACTTTTTTTTAACTCCATATTCTCTTTATACAAAGAGTTTAGCAGAAAATGAAATGCAGTTTTTAATAAACACTTCATAGGCAGTGTCGAGGATATTCTTTCAAGTCCAGCAAAGCCAATTCCAACAGAGTTTATACTCTCAACAATATTTTTATTAACTAGAAATGGAGAATTCTTCACAGCAACTCGAGGACTTGAAAAACTTTCTCCTGCAACATGGCCCCAATTCAAGCATTTCAAAACCATTTTTGATGTAAATCCAATAGACGTATTGGTTTCTAGTGTCAAATTAGTTTTACTGCACTCACTGCATTTAATGTTTTTAAATAAGTTTTTCCAAGCTGAAGAGTGAACTAGCAAAAACTCTCCATGCTCTGTTGAATCAACAGGTATTTCTGAATCGACAGGATTATTATCTGAAGAATTGGCAATTTTTCTTTTTTTTGCCCCACGGCAACTACTTAGCTGCAAAACCCTCTTGCTTCTTCTACTTCTCACTGGATAATAGCTTCTATTTACTGCTGGCAACATTTTTATGAAATAGAGATAAATTTTACTCAGTTATTCGAACAGAAGCAACGTAAACACACAATAGCAGCCGGTCAACATTTAGGGTGTATTCTCACTGATATCGAATTCTGACGGCTGCTTACCGTCATAGACGTATATGTAGACATAGACGGTGTCACATACTTCGTATATTATAACATATTTCAGAAAACTCAAAAAATACAACGTTATTTATTTTTATGAAATTTCATTAAAAATTCGTTTTTTTTTTGTTTTATTATTTTAAAATTAAGCATTGAAATTTTTTTATTTTGACTCTAATGAATGTTCTAACACATTCTTTGGTACTTCTAGAACACATTTCTAAAATAAAAAAAATTGAGTTTTTGGATGATTTTTTATTGTACCCTACCCTTAACAGATACTAGTCTTTGTTTCTGCGATACTAGGGTAGTTATTATTATTGTTACGTGGTTATTAAAACAGCTAGTATTCGGAATTTAGCGATGGTTCAATGCTTAGACTTTCGCTCAGTCTATTGTAATCTGCTCTCGAGACTTGTACTTGCGATATTCTTGCAGAAAATTGTTGATTAATATTTATTAGAGTGTATTTACTTGTTATATTTTTTGTATAATGAATTTATCTCATGTATTTTTGCTTTCAGGGCCATATAAGGTTATACCTTGTGGCCTATAATAAAACTTATTCTCTCTCTCTCTCTCTCTTAAATAGCGTAAAAGACCGGTTACGTCTCCACCATCTGTCAGTGGCGCATCGAAAGACAAAATACCTTGTCACTTGCCACACGTTCATCAATAATTCACTGCGGCGATATGGGAGATACTGCTCCCCCCTGGTTTCAAACGATGCGCGCCGATTTTCATGCGATGCACGCTGATCTTAAGGCCGGTATCGAGAGACAAAATCAATCTATACAGGCTTTGGAAGCGAGACTCAATAAGCAGGAGAGTTCCGTTAACGCTCAGCTTGTCGAACTTCGTACTGAGCTTCACGAGAATGTTACATCTCTTCGTTCGGAGTTCTCTCACACCCTCGCTCGAGTACCAGCCCAATCGCAGGACACTTGCGAGATGTTGTTGTCCGGCATCCCGAGAGATCTCTCGACTAACGATAAGGAAGTAATTACCACCATTCTGACGTTTCTCAATTTGACCAGCCTCTTGGGTTTGGTTCTTGATTGTCGCCCTTAGCGTGATACTTTTCCGTTGTTAGACGATCCTTCTGCTCGAACGCGGAGTTTCGGATCCAACTCACGACCACGAGGCTTGGTTGTCCATTTTGCGTCATCGGCTGTCCGCGATAAAGTTGCCGCTGCGTCTAAGAAGCTCAAGGATGTACATTGTTCGAAGATTTTTGGAACAGGAAGTACCATAAGTGTCTTCTTTCTTATCCCCATTCACTCAGAGGAAGAGCTTCAAACCCTCACTCCGGACCTCTCTTGAAGTCAAAGGGGCTCCCTATCTGCACCATGTACACGTCCCCCGCCTGTTTTGTCTAAATCCCCAATTGTTATTTGTCATATCAATGTTAATGGGTTAAAATCACACCTCACTCTGCTCGAATCGTTCATTAATCCAGAGTTACACGACATAATTGCAGTTACGGAGACCTTTCTTACAGAAGACGACTCAGATGCATTAGTCCCTGGATATCTCTTCTTGCGTAACGATCGATCAGACAAATTGGGAGGCGGCGTAAGAATATGTGTTAGGGAAGGCTTCAAAACCCAGATCTTATGCTCTTCAGACCACGTATTTGACAACACACCTGAGTTTATCACATTCTCAATTTCATGGGGATCTACGAGCCTTCTCGTGGGTGTTGCTTACAGGCGTCCTGCAGCTGCCTACCCCGATCTTTTCTTCGACTTTATAGTCACGTACGCGTCTAACTTCAAGTCAATAGTTATTACAGGAGATTTTAACATCAACCTAGCAGTGGAAGATCCGCACGCAACCCATCCATCGTGCTCTCACCGTGACCGGAATCTCTCACACGACTTCTGGAAGACTGACGTGCTGTTTATTGCCGGCCATGATCTTATTCAGATCACTCTCGATATCAGTTGCCAGCCCAGAGAACCCAAAAAGGTTTCTACTCGTTCTTTGGCGAAGATTAACAGACAGGCACTTACTGATTGTTTAGCCTCTAAGCTTGAATTTCTCTCGTCTCGCATCACAGATGCCATGTCTTCAGCTAACGAGAATGCTAATTCAATCACCTCTGCTGCCTTCTTAGTGCTTTCGATAATGTAGCGCCTTTGAGAATAATCGAGATTGCTGCGAAACGGAGGCCCTGGGTCACACGTGAAGTTAGGCACCTTATTACGCACTGGTCTTAGCGCCGACATCACTAGGTACCGTGAACTGCGACCATTGGTCTCCAATCAGTTAGATACTATAAAAAATGTACTTTATGCCACTCGTCTGAAAGCATCCAAGACCCAGACCGAGAAATGGAACGAACTCCGGAAGATGGAAACACGTTCAGCAGAGAAACCGTACGCGCTTATCCATTTCTCTGTCTCGGAGCTCAACGCGCATTACGCCAGTGTTTTCAGCAGTATATCGCCTCTTGTACTTAGTGATTTGGATGCAGCACTTCGAATTCCGGCTATCAACAGCACTAGCATATCATGTTCCATCTTCGATCTTGAGCATATTAGCGAAGAGACAGTTGGTAAACTGCTGGCTGCACCTCATTCTCAAGCGAACGGGACTGATAAAATCTCCTTGAAGATGCTAGTCATCGGTGGACTCGTTTTACTTAGGTACATAACCTGCCTCATCAATCTATGTATTGATAGAGCGGAATTTTCTAGTTGTTGGAAAGAGACCTTGCTCCGTCCTCTCGCCAAGATGTCAAAGATCCAATCAAAATCTGATACGTGCCCTATCGCGCTGCTGCCGGCGGTATCAAAAATCTTTGAAAGGGTGATCTTTGACAAACTCTCCACTCACCTCTCCTCCTCTGGTCTTCTCGACTCGAGGCAGGCTGGCTTCAGGAAAGGCCATAGCACACAGACTGTGCAGATAGGAGTACTCGACGACGTACGACGTGGCATTGACAAAAAGATGATTTCTTTTCTTGTGAAGAAATTGCGGACCATGCATTGCTCTGACAATTTTATTAGACTTCTGTACACATATCTGGCCCATAGGAACCAGGCTGTATTCGACGACTTCGGTAATGCTTCACAATGGATCTCTGTGAATGCTGGAGTCCCGCAGGGTAGTGTGCTTGGTCCGCTTTTATTCTCGATACATATTAACGATCTACCCATGGTTCTGAAGTATTCAAAACACATGATATACGCAAATGACATGCAGATATACCTCTCAGTCGCCCCATGAGACTCTCTTCGGGGAGTTACCCATATCACTCGTGATGCAAATGCGATTGCAGTTTGGGCGAAAGAAAATGGTCTGGAATTAAACGTTCAAAAGACTAAAGCCGTGATCATGGGCAGTGTCGCCTAGATCGCTTCTCTGGATTTACAAACGCTCAAAAAAGTTCGTGTCGAAGGAACCGATCTTCCCTACGAGAAGTCGGTGAAATCACTGGGCCTCCTGATTACTCTGACTCTCAACTGGGCCCCTCACATCAATGCCATCCTCAGACGCGCACACAGATCACTGAAAAATTTGAGGCAACACGCCAAAGCACTCTCACGTAACATTCGGAAGGAGCTTGTAGAGAGCTTACTGCTCTCTCACTTAGACTATATGTGTGCGGTCTACCATGACACCGATAAAATGCGTAATTTGCGTCTTTAACGCTTGCAGAATGCGTGCGCTCGCTTTGTTGTAGGGAACATTGGTCGACGTGAGCATGTTACACCACACAGGCTCAATCTCGGTTGGCTATCAGTTAAACGGAGACGGGAATTTTTCATACGCACTATGGCATACAACATCTTAGTCCACAATAACCCTTCTTACATCTCTGAGTGCTTCTCCAGACTCAATGTCGATGATGTTGTTAGGTCTTCGTCACGTTTTCCCCCGCGTGCGCTGACGTACTCACCGATAAGAACGGCAGCGATGAAAGGTTCCTTCTTGATTTCGGCATCTGACCTAATCAACACGCTTCCCCCACCTTTGTTTTTGCCTTCCAAAGCTGTCAACTTTAAGACGTCACTTTATTGCGCACTACTTGAGCGTAACCGCAGCGATTGGCTGGAGAAGGTGTCTAACGGACCTACAGTCAGACCGCTTACTGCGTGCCTTGTATAATTGTACATTTGTATTTATTTGTAATGCAATGTGGAGCATACCTGTCTTCGAGTGTTTTGTTTTGTTTTGTTTTATCTCATCGTAGTTTATCTTATCGTATTTTATTGTATTATATTTTATTGTATTATATTTTGTATTGCTTAGTGGCCAGATAGGGTTGCACCCCAAGGTCCCAATAAATATTATTCTATTCTATTCTCTATCTCTTGAGAAATCTGGTGAAAGCGCTCGGGAGCGCTCGGTGTGTTTCAGGGCCTTTCCGTCTCTCACAGTTGCCGACATGGCGCGAGGCAGCGATGTAAACGGGCAGTGTGCGCTCTCTCTCTCTCTCTCTCTCTCTCTCTCTCTCTCTCTCTCTCTCTCTCTGTCTCAAAGTACTAGTATACCGCGAGACAGTGACGTCACCGGTGCCACAGTAGGTCCTTTGTTGATATAACCATGTTAATGGGTATTTAATTACTTGCTTATGTAAGCAAGTAATTAATCTTAATTGATTGTTTGTGTCATACACTGATTCAGTAGCAGTGTTTTCGTAAACAATCAATTAATTTAATTTCTTGTTTACATATACAAACAATAATACAGTAGCGTTGTTTATATACAAATAAGCAATTAAAAATACATTAAAATGGGTTTTTATTACTTCTTATTGTAAATAAGCAATTATATTGTAATAAGCGCCGATGACGTCATTTCTTTAGTCTCGGTATACTAGTACTGTTACTACTATTAGTTTTAGCTTATTTTTTACATTTACACACAAACACACACTGTGTGATGTGAAGATTGTTTCTGACATATAAGTACAAAATAAATCTCATATTGACAAGGATGAAAACTTTTTTCGTAATTCTTTTTTTTATTTCTTTCCATACTTTCCAGTGATAATTACTCTACACCCTAATGTACTTTCATAGATGATAAATAACGTTCTACGATTTCAGAGTCACCGTCTCCTCTCCAGAGGACAATTCAATTCTCGGAATTCAGTAGATAAATTTTAGTGTATTTTTTGACTTTGAAAATAAACGTATTTTAAAATTCTTATCTGAAGATTCCTCAAAAACCTGCTAAGATGGACCAAAACGGAGCTCATATTTGTATTTAGCAACTCAAAATCAACAACTATAAGTAGTTTACCCATTAACGTCCACAGGACTCTTTTTCTATATGATTTTGAGCTTAGTCTACCGATTACAATTGGACTTGGAAAAAACTCGCGACACCAGGTATTTTATAGTTTGAAGGTTGCACTTTTCGATGGTGACTAGAATATTCGAAAAGAAAAATTCACTATCCCAAAATTGTGTTTTAATTTGTAAAAATATGTTTTCTCGAACTGTAGACAATATAATATCACAGAAGATATGCATCTTTAAATAAAAAAAAAAAAAAATTTGTCGAACTTTTTTTTTTAATTCTAATTAACTAAACTTAAAATATCATTGACGATATTAATTTTCCACCCACAAAATTCAATATAGCGGGCAAAATCAAATATTTTTATGTAAAACTTTAGTAATTATTTACTCGTAAACCATCAATTTTTGGAAAAGAATGATAAGCATAAAAAATGCTTAGTCCAGGAAATGCAATAAAATGTTTGACATTTTAAAATTTTTTGAAAAATTCAAAAATTAAGAAAATGTTACATGTCCTAATAAGACTAGAGATATTAATTGGCCAATTGCAAATAGTGGTTTATTTTTCATATTTACTATTAATGCTTGTAGTTCAAAGTAGTGGTCGATATCAAATTTTTTACCTGAACATTTAGAAATTTTACCCGTAAACCAATAAATTTTGGAAAAAAATTATAAGAATAAAAATTGATTTGAATTAACCAAAGAATGCAATAAAATTTACTCAAAAAGTTTACTTTTTGATAAAATTTTAAAATGTCTAAAGAATTATTACAAAGATTTGATTGCATACTCTGCTTAATTCTAAGTACTTTTCATTCTTATGATTTTTTCCAAAAATTAATAGTTTATGAATGACAAATTCCTGAAGTTTGACTTAAAAACAAATTTGTTTAGGCTGCTATTTTAAATATTGTGGGTCGAAAATTACATCTACATCAAATCCACGATCTATATTGGTCTGAAGCTAATAGCATAACGGAAAATCTATGAAATTTAAATTTAAAAAAATGAAGCTCGACAAATCATGTTTTTTTTTTTAAATTAAAACACAATTTTGGGATAGTAAATTTTTGTTTTCGAATATTTTACGGTTACCGTCGAAAAGAGCGACCTTCAAACTGAAATGTTTCCCTAGATTTCTCTGGATAGGCTTCAGTGCATGATGTTGCCGACACAAACAGTTATGTTTAACTTATTCTATTTATTAAGGCCTTAGTTGGTCATAAACTAAATATTAACACATAATACAAGAAATAAACTTACGTATACAAATGAGATATGAGCGGCTGCTCCACGCCGCTGGTGGTTTCATTGCTCGTTTGTAATACAAATAAATGACGGACTTATCTTCTAACCTTACATTATAAGTTACGCTGAATCTATCGCACGCTATTCGCTTACGACCCGGGTCTCGCGTAGATGGGCTTCGGATGCCCTGTCAAGGATACTCAGGATTCGGAAAGACACCGACCATCGCTCCTATAGGCGACTCTGACGCGAGCGATAGTGGAAACCGAGACGTACCTGACACCTGTGCGATCGGCCGGTGTGTGGTAGAGGTGTTTTGCATTCTGTTGCACCTCCAAACGACCCTGATGCGGTTCAATAGTGAACGCCGATAGCACAATTCAGACGCACCTAGTCTGGTCGGTGGCTGGTTCGGACGGAGCGGTCAGAAAGGGGCTGGTCGGTTCCGTCGGATCGGATTGGGTGAGACTCGTTTGGAGCAGATCTCCAGTTGAATTGTCTTTTCTCGACCGAAAGCGGCTTACTTATGCTCCTACAAGTGCTAATTTGCTTGAGGGTTACCGGTCGCACCTAGCGGCGGCGCTACGTGTTAGTCTTGCTAGATCTAACCGTTTGCGGGTGTGAGATCCCGTTACAAAACTATAAAATATATGATGCCGGGATTTTTTTCCAAGTCAAATTGTAACAGGCAGACTAAGCTCAAAATCGCAGCTGAAAAAGTGTCCTGCAGACGTTAATGGGTTAATGGATCGTATAGACTACTTTTTTTGTGTGCCTTCGTAATCAATATATTTAATTTTTTTCAAAAACATTATCATTAATAAAAAAATCATTTCGACCAAGTAAGATTACGGACAGGATTAACGTAGCTACAATTATTTAAGTTTCTACGCACCTTTATTCAGCAACTCTTCTGCTTCAGTCGTTTTTAGACTATCATTGAATGGATCGAATAACATACTCAAGTCTTCATATCGATAATCTGAGAATGGATCTTCTTCGAAATCGGGTAACTTTTTAACAACTGGTATTTGAACATTCATTTCGCTATCTATTTTATATTCCTTATTATACTCAACAACAGGAACTGGCTGAAGCAGGTTTAAATAAGAATTTACTGAAAGGTAAAAACATAGAAAATTTTGCCATTTTAATTTCACTTTAACTGATCCTCCTGGGTTATTAGAAGTATTTTGAATATTAATATTAAACTTTCTTAAAAAACGAGAAGACGAAAAATATATTTTTTTTATTTTTTGATTTATTGCAAGTAATTAAATTAAATATTTTAGTTTAAGAATTAAAATTCTCGATCTGGTTAAAAAGAAGTTATAAAAACCACAAGCGTTATCGGTTTTTAGGTATGCATCTGCACCATTTTCAGGAAAGTTATCAGGATTTTATCGTTTCTTTTAATAAAAATTCTAATAAAAATTATTATTTTTTTGTAAACAAATTAAATACAGATTTTCAAAATATCTTTCAACGTTTACAGGGGTTTTCTTAAGAAAATCGATTAAAATGTCTTTTTATCATTCAAGGTGTTCAAAAAGCCTCATCCGGGCCTTATACGAGCTATAAAAAATGTTTTTGTTTTCGAATATCTCATATTAAATCCTAATTTTCAAAACGATAATCTACTAAAAATTAAGATTCTTTGGTCAAAACCTTAATTCGGAGTTTCAAAGCCTCAATATTCGGTATCGGATAACAAAGAGAGAGCCCCTTCAACTTAACAACTTTTATTAATAGTATATTATGTACCTAGGCCAGTAAAATAAGAAATGTCTCATTTCCCTAAAAACCCTATACTCCGTGCCGGAGGGCACCGAGGTTCGTTCGAAGGGTCTCTTATTTATTAATTAGAAATCGGAAAACAGGAATTTGAAATAATCTTGACGAGAATGTATTTTAGAATTTAAATTTATATTATAATAAACTAATATTTACATAAATAAAATGCTGAAATAAAGTAATTCTAACAAACATCTTATTCTAACGTAACGTAACTTAACCTCTTCTGATCGACGTCCACATATGTGGACAAATATTGAATTTACGGTTGTGACGCGTCCTAATTTTTTTTTATGAAATCGTCGGTGGCATTAACTACTTTGAATAAAATTCTACGAGAAGCGATCACGTTATTTAATTAAAAATTAATTTTTGTCTATTATAATTGCAGTCGGAAGAAAGCAAAATATATCGCGACCGTTATTAAATTAAAAGTGCTATAAAAAATATTTATTGTGGATTATTTCTTTAGTAACTCGGTTAACGCGTGGGATTAAAGGGGTTGGGGTTTCTAGTGGGTTATTTTTTGAATATATAAATGACTCCCACGCAATTTTTCATTCAAAACAGTACTAGTGTCCACATATATTGACACGCATTTATATAGGAAAATATATACACTAAGGGATATATGTCTGTATATTTTAAGGCTTTAAGGCAAAAGAATAATAGATCCATGAAAAAAAAATTTTTTTATTTGTGCATTTATGGTGCCGGTCAGAAGAGGTTAACCGTGTTCGCACCCAGAGTTAGGTGTCTTTTGCTCAATACGCAAAAGATACCGGTGAGGGTGGAGATCCCTCTGGTTATCCTTGCCGAGGACGCGAGTATCCACCAGGAAGTGGTTGCGTAGCTCATCATACCGGCGACACTGCCAAATTTCGCAAACGCGGCAAATTAAATAACCTCGCAGCCTGTTTAATACTTAATTTACTACAATAGCAACTAATAGCGTGTCACAGTTTTGAAAGACTATTTTTTTCTTGATAAAGAATACGAAATCGGTCTACAGAGCCAGTTTTTAGTGCAGATTGTTTAACATTTTTCCAAGACACTTAATCCTTAGATCGCCGGATGACTCTATATGGCGTCATTACCTGACTCGCATATATCTGTCCTTGTTTGGAGTCTTACGTAAGGGATCTCAGAACACATTTGTATGGAATAACGCAGTTTTCTTTTTGTCAAAATCCCGACGGTCTAAGAATTAAAGAACTCTGTCAACAATGTTAGAAAATTGCATCTGTTTTAGTAACAAACATCAAATCATATATAAATTTTCACAGTTTATAGAAAGGAAACTCGTAAATATTGAAATTTAGGATAATTAGGCGAAAAAATTTGTCTTTTAAAATTCATTAAAAAATCAAAAATTCAAAATGTCCTTCAGGATCTGTAAAAATAAAATTAGTTTTATCTGCGAAGAAGTAAAACGAGACTCCATAACAACTTGTTATAGTTAGATTCGTACAACACTGACATTTAAAATACTTATTGCATTCTGCCTACAAATATTAATTAGCTCGCATATTCTTATATTAGAACTGGTTAACACTGAAAATAAAAATTACGATGGGAGCACAGATAGAGAAAAACAATGGATAGTAAACTTAAGTAACAAAGATATCTTTTCTTATGTCGAAAATATTCTTGCATTAAGGGTAGGGTGCAGTCAAAAATCATCAAAAAACTCAATTTTCTTTTATTTTAGAAATATGTTCTAGAAGTATCAAAGAATGTGTTAGAACATTCATTAGTCAAAGTAAGAAAATTTCAATGCTTAATTTTTTAATAATAAAACAAAAAAAAACCGATTTTTTAATGAAATTTCGTAAAAATAAATAATGCTTTATTTTTTTAATTTTCTAATTTATAATACGAAATCTATTACGAAATACATAGTATGCGACGTCTATGACGCGTCAGGACAGTCAGGATTCGACAATGAGAATGTACCTTAATGTTATGGCACATGTATTGTAATGTAACACGTACTGTATGCGCATCGGCTGCTAGTATTTGTTCAAAATAAAGTTAATAAATAGAAATCATCATTCATCAAAACAGAATAATCTACAGAAACTTGCAACTAAAAAGTTATTATGCTCTAAAGAAGAGAAAAATAG
>JAWWML010020525.1:0-18072 GCA_035047165.1 Ormyrus rosae
ATGCAGCGCTATATACGTAATGTAATATACGTAAAATTGTATACGTATCATACGTATGTATATGCTCTAGACCAATCGCAATGCTCGATGATGAGCTTCAACTTCATCTCATGGATTTTTTAAGGAAGGAACAAATTTTCTAAGTAGAAACAAGTAGAATTATGAATCAAATTAATAAAATAATTATTTACCTGTGCTATTATTCTCCCATTATGATCATGTTTTACATATTCTTTTACAACGCAGCCTTTTTCAAAATGTTTTTCACATACTCTGTGAAATGAAAGTAAAGTCGGCACTCCGATTTTCAATCGCCATTTTTCTCTTTCACTTTCATCATGAGGCACTTTAAAAGTAGATACTTTTACTGTCTTTATTTTACATGCCTCGCAATTTTTTACAACACATTTGTCTGGCATTTTAAATGGTTGCAAAATGCAGAAGCTAGAAATACATACAAGAAAAAAGGTTAGGATTTTATGAGAGGTTCGATCGCAACGCCTCACATCGTGGCCGAAATACGAAGCTCTACTCTACTTACATGATCAAGGATCAAGGATTCAAGAGCAACCCAGATACCCAGACCTGTATGTAAGACTGTGGTGTGAACGTATGGCACTATTTTCCTGTGGCTCCGCGGGAAAACTTGAGGGGTTTCAAGTACACACCTGCTGCTTTTCGCTTTTTTTTACGATGCGAAACTCTAGGAGCTGCTAAGTAGGCGAGAATGAGAAAAACGACTCCCGCGCGCAAGGGTTGCCAACCGTCGCGGGAATTTCAATAAAATTCAATTTGACAAGTTTCGCTGATTCATTGGAAAAATAGTGTTATTGATTTTTAACTATTAGTATATTTCTAGATTTTCTAGTTTGAAAGCTGAATATTTTAATTAATGTAAAATAAAATCCAAAAATAACACAAACTACAAAAGTTATTTATTTGTTAAATTATATTATAAGATTCATATTTTTAGCATTAAATTCTTATCTACAATAGTTTTATCTTATTAACTATTTCTGCCTAAATTGTTGCTCAAAATTTATAGTAATTACTGTTACAGATTATTCACTTTAATAATACTTTAATAATTATATACCAAATATTTACTTATAAAGTACGGAAAAAAATATTAAAATTCTCTAAAAACTACATGATAGGCAATAGTTCTTAATATTAATAACTTATAATTAAATTAATTACATTACTTTCAGTAAAATCTCTCAAAGAACTTTTGTATAGCAGCAGAATATTCTAACAATAAGACAAAAACGATAATGATATTTGAAAACAACTTATGCTAAACAAGTAATTAAAAAATCGTCAATAAGTAAAACACCGCAATTTTTTTTTGCAGTGCGAAAGAAAAAACCTGAACGAGGACATAGTTATTTATGACGTACAGATGCGTAACTGAAAACATGAGGCACGACTTCAACTGACGTCGTGTAAGATCACGTTTACGATTTACGAAAGTATACACAAAAGCTTAGGCAAGCGGCAGAGTTCATTAGTAGCGCCGTGGCATTTGCTTTGACTGGAATCCTTGCTGGCGAAAATGTTCCTTCCAAGATTTACAGTACTTCTAATCGTCGTACTTTGCATCGTTTATGCGATGGCATCTGACAAAGGTCTGTTTATTTTTTTTTAAATTAAGTTTCGTCCGTTTCGTCAGATAAAATAAATGCCTATTTAATTTATTTTCAGAACCTCTAGAAAAGTGTCAAAGTAGATGTGACCGTAAGTAGCACAGAATTTGAATGAACAAATATATCAAAACCTATCAATCAAATGTTTGCATTTTGTGTATGTGGGCACTACTTTGAAAATCTTAATTTACAGGTCGTTACGCTAAACATCGCACCGATACAAAAGGGAAACAGAGATGTTACGAAAGATGCGGGGGTTCGTACAATAAACTTTATTAATATTTCGTGGAATAATTTAGATTTTTTTCATTTTTCCGTTATTTATTTTCCAGATGACCCAAGCTATTTTCAGAAACTTATGTAAAAATATGCAGAAGTTAAGGAACGAGAACTACATGTTTGTGAAAGATTATTATACGTATTATCTAAATATTTACGCGACTGTTTAAATCAGAGGTGGAATGCATGAACACAAATAATGTTGATTCACTTGTTTGTTATAAATTAGTAGGGTTAAGGAATAGTAAACACATACCAAATATTGATTTTTTTATAATTAATATTTTATTTTAACAGTATATTTGGCAACGCAACTATTTTTAAGAATAAACAAAATTTGAAAAAAAACATTTATTTTCTACTCAGATTTAATTTTCAATCCCAGGAAATAGAATTGCATACAAACGCTTGAGAGAATTTTCTTAAAAGCCTTTTATTTAACATGTTTTTCGTGCTTCGCTTTTTACGACGGTATTTTGGATTTTAAAAGTAAGTTGTATTAAGCTACCAATAAGTGTATTTTTATTTTGCATTTAAACTGTATGAATTAGATTTCACTTTACTGTGAAGAATTCAAGTCTATTCTGAATCAAATATGCTCAAAATTAATTAATAACTTCTTTGAATTTCATAATAATTTTGTATATTTTCAATCCTTCTTTTAATAAATCCTAAGTGATTTTCAAAAAAATATTCAAAGTTTAATTAATTTGTTCTATTTAAAATATTTTTTTTAGTAATCGAATTTAAAAGATGTATTTTCCACTTATTTATTTAATCTTTTCACGTACTAATTGAATCAAATAATAGTTAAATGTAGATAGTTTACTTAACGCAATTTTAAACATCTTATCCAATCACAGATTTCAGTACCACTTTGCTTTTGATGCAACAAACATATATATCATCGCTTCGAGTTACGGTCTTTAAATTTATTTCTATTTATCCAAAGTAACAAACACCAAAACAAAATTTTACATTCACGTGCTTCTCTTCTTTAAAATTTTAGCGTGTTTATTAGAGTTTCATTCATATAGTAAACACAGTAAATTATGCATCAACTTTGAAAAAAAAAATCGTTCTATAAATATACTTTCCTCAAATAATGCGCGCAGGCAGATGAAAAAAATCTGTTCGCAAAGCCACAAAAGCGACAGCATCTCATTAATGCGTCTCCCGTTTCCTGAAAAACGAAACCTTTCTCAATCGGCAACACGTCTATATAGCTTTTCCCCGTTCGATATTACGCGCAGATTCGCCAGCCGGTAAGAGGGAGCAGCAGCATCGAGGCAACAATGGAACGACGACGAGATCCGGAAGCTCGGTGAGCAGGTCCAGCGACAAGCTCGAGAATCGACGGACTATCGCGGCCAGAGGATCCAGGGAGAAGTCGACCGTCGACGAGTCGGAACCTGGCCGAAATCGCGACGATCGGAAGCCGATTAACAGGAGGGCCGGGAAAATACGCGCCAGAAGTTTGAGAGAAGGTATTGTAAATCAGTCTTTTTTTCTCTCTCGTCGACGCAACGACCCAAAATTGGTTCTGTGCTTGATTAAGGTTCGCTAAGGATCTTCAAGAGTACCGATGGAGAGTTTCGCTTGCGCGAGATTTACGGCGACGGAAATTGCATGTTTCGCGCCATCAGTTTCATTGTCTGGGGAACTGAAAGCAGACACAGACACCTGCGCACCTTGGTTAGCTAATTTTCTTATTTACGTGTATACTTATGTTGGATTATTGCTGCTTTATTTTGAATATAAATTTGAATAACGTGCATAATAATTTACAACATCAAATCCAAAAGCCTACTACTTCAAAAAAACAACGAAACATCAAAACGCAAAACAAAAAACCTACATTAGAATCCAAGCACAAAAAAAAAAACAACCAAAACAGCAAGTAGGCAGCTCCACTGAAAATCCGATACGAAATTCCTTCACGGCGACTCTCCAGGTGGTGAACCACATCGAGGAGTCGTGGCGCGAGCTGAAGCCGTTCGTGCTGGCGGAGTGGAGCATGTCGAGTCTCGGCGAGTACGTCGGCTTCATGGGTGCGGACGGCACCTTCGCCAGCGAGTTCGAGTGCCTGGTGGCGACGCGCATCCACCGGCTGAACCTGTCCATCTACCGGCGGGCCGACGCCTCGTGCAACCTCAGGCGCATACTCCACTGCCACTCGAGCAACTGTTCCACCACCGCGAACCTCCTCTTCAGCGGGCGCAACGAGTACGGACACTACGATGTACTGCTGCCGCATCGATGAGGTGGAAATTCTTGTGTGCGCCTGTGCTTTCCCCCGTGAATGAGTGACGCTTCATTTTTTTATACTTGTGACGTTTAATAAAGAGAATTTTTTGATGGATCACCGGTGAGATTTTTGTTGAGGAAAGAAAGTTTGTAGGATTTTGTTATTTGCCGCAGTGACGTAAATGCGAATTTAGGATTCATTTTTTATTAGAGCATGCAATAGGCCTTCTGTCACGGACGTAGTAAATTAGGCTCTCCATTTTAAAAGCAATATTTTTTGTCTAAGAAATTAAATTTTATCAGCAAGTTATGAATAATGACTTTATCACTTTTGTACTTTTTTAAATTCGATACATTGACAATTAAAAAAAAAAAGATTTTTTTAGTAAAAACTGAAAAAAAAACCCTGAAAAGTCACAGGAAATTTTACAAGAAAGCGTACGTTTTTTCTATCAGAAAAAGTTCATCTGATCCTTCTTTCATTGAAATACATTTAAAATTTACGTGCAAAAGGGTAAAAAAAAATTAATAAAATAAAACAAGTTTTATAAGAACAAAAGTCAGAAAATTGATGTACAAAAAATTATCTAAAAACTATATCACTGTACTTTCTGAAATTTTATTATAAACTACAGAATTCTATAAGTTTTTTGTCACATTGTAATGGGTCTGACTAAAAGCATATCTGGTATCATCAAATTTATGCAGCTATTTCATCATTTGTACACCATTATCTTGCTTTCGATCGAAGCCATCCTCTCAATAGTGGCAACACAAGTGTCACCATATATAAATTTTCAAAAAGTGACAGTACCTACAAGATGTAATATTGAAAACATGTTATCTCAAACGATAAGGTCCTTATTTGGTTTTCACATAGAAAAATCTGCCTTATTATCGATGTTTAACATATTTGTATATGCATTAACCGGACAGTGTTTATTTTAATTTAAGAACATCAAATTTAAGCTTAAAACTGTCCTAAGAAATTCAATTTCTTTTTGATCGCTTTATTTTTATACTTATTACAAAAACACAATTACACTTATAATTATTTACATAATTACAATACCGACGACTGATGCAGGTGGTAAATAATAGTTGACTGACTGATGCGACGCGAAGACTTTCTCGAATGAAGTATGTCGATGAAATGATTTTAAGCGTAATCCATAATACATCGTTTTAAGTCTGTAATAGCTTTCATGTATCGAACCACTTTGTGATTGTAGTTATACTACTATACAGTCTGCAGCTGAAAAGAAGCCATTTATATACGTTATCTTAGCAGTCCAGAAAGTAAGTTATAAATATATGCAATATATTTGCGACATTAAATCATTTAGTTGAATAATCCAATACAATTACCTAAATTGGTACATGAACTTTGAACTCCAGCTCATACTCAGACATGGCAGATCTCTTCGAACAGCCTGCACCACTTCTTTGGCGATTTCTCTTTCGCTTTGTTTTATCAAACTAAAAAAACGGCCAAAAAAATTAAAATACTATACATTATATACTTTAAATAAAACTTTTATAGTCCATACCTCGGTTCAGCTTTTGGCGCGACAGTCATAAAAGTCAGTCTATTATTCCGTCCGCTAAATTGCTGTCCCAGACTGTCCATCAGACCTGCGAGTAAGAGTAAATGTACAATCGTTCTTTAAACAAGCAATAAATATTTTGTTGTAAGCAAAGTTTCCAGTGAAGTCTACCTGCAACGGCGGCTTTAGATCCCATGTAGGCGTCTTCGGTGGAAACGGTTGGCGTGATTCCAATGACGTGAGCTCTTTCCCGATGCAGCATAGACGGCAGGAACGCCAGCACCGTCTATAAAAATACGCGAGTTTTATATTGAATGACCCGAACTTAATATCATTTTTTTTACAGTGCATCGAAACAGTAGGCACGAATTAATTAATATCAAATCGCAACTAGTCTTCAGATTTAAATTTCAATCGCTCGGAGAACTGAAAAAGACAAAATAAACAAACCACACCCACCCAGTAGTGACTCATCAGCGTGCGACTAACAGTGTCGAACACGCCCTGCTCTTGACTCCCGGCGCAGGTCACGAGCACGTCCACCCTGCCCACGTCCTCCTTGACCCTCCTGGCGAGGGCCTTGATCTCCTCGCGGTCCCACAGGTCGCAGTGGTAGGCGAGGCCGGCGGGCCGCGGCCTGTCGTCGTGCTGCTTGCGGCAGGCGGGCTGCCCGACCGACTGGACGCCCGGGTACTCGGCGCGGAGCCGCGTCGCCGTCGCCTCGACCGCGCTGCCCGCCTCGTCCACGCAGATCACCGAGCAGCCGCCCCGGGCGAACTCCTCCGCCAGCAGGCCGCCGAGGTTCGAGGAGGCGCCCGTCACCTGCGGCGGTCGGAGAAGGGATATTTTAGATGTGATTTAGGCGACATTTGGGGGAATGAGTTTTTTTTTACGCGGTGGATTGGGGTTATTTCGTTGGGTTGGGTAAGTTTTGTCGATAGATTACAGATATTTTTTTATAATGGAAAAACTGCCAATTATTTATTAAGATAATATTGAATATATTTTGATGGCGAAGGAAAATGTGTAAAGATAATAAAATATCAAAAGAATATAAACTTAATAAATTTATCTTTCGATTCAAAATTTGTTTTGTGCATGTTAATTAAATTTCTGTGTAGTCATTGAATTATTGTTTTTTTTTTATTTTTTTGTTAATAATTCAAAGTATTCAACTATTATATGTTTATGTTTCTTAATTAGGACTCGAGCAATTTTATGATCGTATTGATTTTTCTTAAAGCCACATTAATTTTTCAAACGCGTTAATCATTATTATTTACCTTATTAACTTTATCGAATATTTGCGATAAGAAATTAAATTCTTTTTAGAAAAAAAAAAATAGATAATTTAAGCGTCAAACCCATTTTTCCGCGTTCCCACACGAGTCAACAAAAATCCTGTAATTCATAAACTGTAAACAAAAAGTAATAGGATATACCAGAACAACATCGCCAGTCAAGTCCCGAGGAGGTTTCGGAAGAAATGATTTGACGACGCTGAGCAAAACGAGGAATCCGGAAACGCCGAGGCCGATGAGAAATTCGAAGCTGAGGTAGAACCAAGCCAAGGATGAAGGATTGCTGATTGCCGATCCCGATAGTACCGACTCGTCCCTTATGTTCAGCATCGTTTTCTACAACAGAACCGGAAAACAGTTGTTTTGAGTATAAAATTCTTCGGAGATTGTGATCGTTGAGTATCATTTAATCAAGTCAAATTTTTAGTTTTTTCTCATTAAACGTTTTTTATCATTTTAAACGTTTAATTTTTTGAAATCTCTGCTACCTATGGAAATAAAATTATTTAACCAAATAAATATTGTGAAATAGCGAATGAATTATTATTTTTTGAAAATAATAATACAGCAATTTGAAATGTGCATGTTTTTATTTTGGCATAAATCTCACCAAGCTAGCAATAAAAACAAATCCACACATTAATTGCTGCATAAAATTTATAAAATATATATCTGTCCAATTAATTAAACGCCATCTACTTCTCTAAGAACCCAGGCTTCTTTAACAACCTACGTTTTGTCCAAATGAAATTCGACAAATTTACCAATCTAGTTAGTCAAACTCTGCAAACTTATCAAATAAATCAACCTGTAATTTGCCACGCGGTCGTAAAACAGACCAATTCGTTTCTCCAAATTACCTCCAACGCGGCTACAAGTCCATTTATTATAGACTCGCTGGTGAAATTTCATAGGTGGAATTCGAAAAAAATCTGAAACGGAGACGAGTCGTGAGCACTGCAGGGAGTAGTGGTTTGATGACAAGGAATTATTAGGCGATGCAAGTATCTGAACGAAAACGTCCACCTAAAGTTAGATTCTAATGCGCTAATTGACTTGCAGATTTATGAGCAAACACGGGTAAATTATAAAATTAGGTAATAAAGCTAAACAAATTGATAGGGCAAAATTTTATTTTATTAAACCTATCGAAAATAATTGATAAAGTGTCATGGGTTTGGTTTTTGTACTTAAGAATCACAGACTTGAATAAAATTGTACACAAAACACTTTAGTATTGGTAAGATTTATATGTAAGAATTAGGTTTGTTCGATTATTCAACATATCGAGTATGATTTCAACACTACAGAAATCAAAGGTTCAATTATCTCACTTTTACAGTCAATTAATCACCAAAGCAGGTATTTTATAACGGTCTCATGTTTCCCATTTGCTTTTTTTTACTTCTACAAACACGAATATTATCTAACCCGGAGTGTTTATTAAAGCCTCCGTCCAATAATTATCTTAGAAAATTGGAAAATTGAATTTACGCATCGAACTTACTCTTACTAGATTTCACGATTGCTGGTATAAATTAAGGAAGTAGTTATACGCTTCGAAGAACTTGCGCATGCCATTAAGCGACCGATGCAAAGTAGCCTCATAAAGTACATCTAAATTATAGTTCATGATTCCACTTTCAATTAAGCTGCGAAATCAATTAAAACCTGATTCCGTAAAATGTTATTACGCGTATTAGTTAATCTTCGAAATCGACGCACGAAATCACTTTCCATAAAAGTCTTAGTATCGAGTTTTTAAATCGAAAGTAAATAAATTCAATTTCGAAGTTAAAAATTTCTCCCAAACTTGCAGTTTTCTACAATTACCCAGAACGGAAATACAAAAAAAAAAAAAAGTAATTCGATTCGCGAGCGAATCACTACGAACGCGCGAAATTACATCCTGGCTTTAGAAAGACAGTCGGGCAATTTCGCCGTTGTCCCCTTACGCAACAATCCCCATAATTCCGAAAATGAGGGAGCACTGCAAACACCGAGAAGGAAATGAACCCCGCATATATCGTTCGAAGCACCGCGATAGTTTTTCGCGCGCTCGAACGATATGAAAGTGTGGCGCTTTTTGCGTTTAGAAAGCTCTAAAACAGAATACTGTCCAAATGAAATGCACACATGCGCGAAACGGAGCTAAAAAATTTACGAGCCGTGACGGAAAGCGCGCGCGAATACAAGTGTATACTCGCCCGGTGCTATATTATGCAAGCTATTTGGATATTATATAATGCGCGATTTTTCGTCCTCGGCTTTAAATGCCGAACCCGTAAATATGACCCAGAAAGTTAAACTTCGATCGCATAAAGTTTCAATGCGCGGACTTATCCGTGACATTTAATTATCGAACTAGATTAGTGGCTAATAAATTAATCTGTTCGGTGAGATTTAACCGGAATATTGATGTTTAATTAAGACTGGGGAAAATGTGTTTTTTTTCAGAATCTAAGGAACTGTCATGATTTTGATAAAAAAAAAAAAAATTTACATGACGAGAATCAATCAAAATTTTAATATTTCCTTCGCTGCAACAATAACTATTACTGAACAGGTTATAAAATGATGAACAGAAGTCATAGATTCTCCATTATTTTTATAGTTTAGAAAAGATGATCATAAATTATAATTTATGAAAGTGAAACAAAAATTTAATATCTTAAAATGTGTTTTAATAATAACTTTCCAATAATTTAAGGGTTGCTATAGTATTCCTATAATTAATAACGAAAGTTTCTGTAATTTACTCAGGCTTATGTGGAATGCGCAAACTAATGAAACAAATTAGCACTCGAAAGATCACAGATAAATCGAGTACAATTAGCAATCCATTAGTAAACGACGCTTTTAATTACGGGAAAACGAATTACACTAACGACCTTAAAATTACTATTTTCCCCGGAAAATCGCCCAAGTTCCCCAGCATTTTTCCAAAACGACGCGACCACTGCACTTCCCTATTCCAGTCAGTCTCACAACCAGAAATTTTGCAAGCAAAGCGCGCACGTGCAGAAGCCACTCTCAAAGCGCGCCGCGTCCCGCCCAGAAGAAGAATGACTTTTCTCCGCGAGAGAGCGATTTGCTCCCGTCGCGCTCCGCCGCATTTATGCAATACACGGCCAAACGAGTGCGGTCAACTCGGTTGTTATACAACGCGATCTATGATCGACGGGAAAATCGTGCGCGGATTAAGCGAGACTCTCTTTTTGCGCTGATTTTCGCCCGATGCCGAATTACTGCCGAGTTGTACGGCGATAGTCCAACATTTGTTTGCGCTGTTTGCGTGTAGTCGGTAATGTTTGAAAACGTATGATAAGGTACTAGTGGGCTTTCGGTTAATCTATTGTATTAGATTAAATTTATGTTAATTCAATAAATAGTAGTACATTGTGCAACAAGCTCAACTCCGATCCGTGCAGAACACCTCCCCGGAGTCTGAAATAGTCTTTCTTTCCGTGTTACACACCGTGTTTTTTTTAACGAAGGCACGAAGAGCCCTCTTTTGGTGTCAGAAAGTTGGATAGATGATCGTGCATTTCAAGTCGTGCACAGAAATCGTAAAAAATAGCATGAAGTGGAGAAGAAAAGATGAAAAAAAAAAAAAAAAAAATGGACCTTTCTGCCCGGGAAGCCCCGCCAGAGGCGTTGAAAAAAGACTCTTTTCCCGGCTTGAACAAATAATTTTGTCAAAAGCTTGAAATGCTCTTCTATGCCACTTTCTAGCGTTAAAGTTTATTTAATAGTCCATCATTAATGAATTATCTAACTCATTACCAATGATCTTGCCATCTGTACTACTAACTGCGTGCTATTATCACCAGATGCAGTTATTTTCTTAATAATAATAATTCAGAATCTTAATAATAATAATAATTCTTAATAATAATAATTCTTAATAATAATAATAATAAGATATCTTAATAATAATAATTCAGAAATGCATACAAAGTATTTTCAAAGCATGGTTTTATTTTCTTGAATCGTCATTAATATCTGATTATATTCAATGATTACATGGTGAATAAATTATTTTACACATTTGTTTTACTAGTACATTTAGACGCACTCAACGCGCTATACATTTTTTAGTATCGCCGTTGAGTCTAGATAAAAATAAAATTTTTTTTTATTAGTTTTAATTACAATAGATTTCTTATTTCTTATTTATTTATTTAATTGGTTTCAGCTCTTTTGGTCTAATATATTATTTATCTTCAATACAATTGTTTATATTCGAAAAAACTGAACATAAAAATTTATCTAGTTTACTTAATTTTGGCTTTATAATACTAACGTTTCTTTATAATGAAAAAAATGCATCTGCTCTTGGATAGTTACATTGAGAATCAAAATAAACTAAAACTAGACGTACATATTAATTGAATAAAAACTACGTTTTGACACATCTATCAATTTCTAACACGTCAAAATCTTACAGTTACTATCACAAACGCACATTCCCACTCAATCACTCATGGCAACTCGTTCCTGCAATTCCCTGCTAACCCTTTCGGGATACTGAATTTCGAATCCCGGGATTTCCTTGACCGGAACCTCGACCGTTATCATTCTCCAAGGGACATCGAACGCGATTCCTTGCCTCTTCTCCTCTATGTAATCGTTCAGCAGTCGCGTGGGATTCAAACTTTCCTCGTCCGTGTCCCACTCGCCCGAGCAGTTAAAAATGTGCTCTATCCGATCGCGTTGCTCCCGACGGAGACGTCGAAATTTTCTGGTGTAACGTACGCCTTGCATTAGACGCTTCTTTTTTCCTCTGCTTAGCTTGAGATGTTTTTGGCAATGGCCGCAATCATAGTCGACGCTGAATTGTAAGGGCGGCGCTGAAAGGATAATACGATTGTTATCATTGTAAAATAGTGGTTTATTGTTAATATTTCAATTAAGTTATATATTATATGTAGAAATAAATGTACATAAACCGGTTAATTAAAAAAAGACTTTACTACTCGTTTTAAGAAACCTGTTGCACTAATCCTTTTCTTTCATTTTGCGAACTAGTATTTCAAGAAGATCGAAAGCCAAAGAAGAGTGTATTTTTGGTTTTGAGATTTCAATTTTTAGAAGAAAATTTACAAATGCTACTTCAATAAAAATGAATACAAAATTAACAATATTTTTTCATAGATACTTACAGTTGCTCATTTTATAACGGACTTCTTAAACTTTTCCGAATCAGATCCTTCACGACACTTCTCACCGTGAAACACGTGTTGTTGTAGGTGTGCACGCCTTCTACACCAAGATGAAACTGCGGCAAACTACGCTTTTAGTTTTCTTGCCGGCCGAAAGTTGAAAACAGACCTGAGTAGGAATTTTGGGGAGCCAATAGGGTGCAGCGTCTTTTTCCGAAGATCTTCGCCAGATTTTCAGGCCTGGCAGGGGTCAGTTTTATGAAAGCCGGAGACCCACATAATGAGTTCGAGAAGCATCGGCAAAACCGATTCTCTTAACAGATTCTTTTGTACTCTTTGCGAGAGAGGCATATATATATATAAAAAAAGAAAGTAGCAATGAATAATTATATTAATCATCCTTATTTGAGTGAAATTGTATGGAAAACTTTATTTTTAAACTTTTTGAAAACGGGAAAGCAACAAATATTTTTATTTAAGATTTAACTTTGCATGAATCAATAAATAAATTAATTAATAAATAGTTAAATTAAGACTTAATTTTGCATGAATTAATACGTGATACATTTTATTATTTCATCGTTTTAATACAACTAAAATAATGAAGCAGATCTCGTTTATTTAACACTACAAATGAATTAATTCATTTTAATTTATTTCTTTTTTTTAAGGCAGAAGCGTGTGACGTTTTCAACGGAAAATGACGATATCTAATGTCCACATGTTGACGGACCTCCCTTTTTTACGTCGAGTTTCCAGTTACATTGAGATTCTTGGCCAAAAGCTAATACTCACGTATCGCTGAGTGTTCTGCTAAAGTTTTGTGTACATTTAGCATATTATAAACATAAACTTCATTAAGGGGGTATTACAGTTTCAAAAGTGCTCCTTTGAATTAGTTGTAAAAAACATAATCCTTTCGATGAAGAAAAAAGCCTGAATTTTATAAGTACAATCTCATATTATAAGATATTTATAGACAATTTTACATAATGTAACTTAAAATAATGACATGAAGTATATATAATCTTAAACATTCGAATTTTTCATTTTTAGGCAGGGCTATAGATTTTAAATATACACTTGCTTGTAAAATGCTAAATACCATTTATCTAATCCAGCTTTTCTATATACCAACAGGCCTAAAGAATATTAAAAGCTATCTATCGCGGAACCCCATTTTCGTGCCTTTCTCTAATATACAACAAGTTGCCCGCTTTTCCCGGTTTCACGTGAATTTGGCGTTCAGTACAAAAACCAGAAGTCGAAAGCCCTGCCCAGCGAATTATTATTCCATCGTCCGCTCGATTAACAGCGGCACCGAGTAAATCGCGTCGTTCGGTTGTCCGTCGTCTAATGTCGATTTTTCGAGTAGAGATTAAAATTGCGCCATCCCGGCTGGACGTAATGATATGCATCGGCCGCAAGTGACGGCTAGATGAGGGTGCGCATTGCTTTTCCGAGAGAAAGTATAGCGCCGCGAGCTCGAATTCGCTTTTTCGCCGTCGAGCGAAAAGCAACGAGGGCCTCGAATGCCGGGCAAGAGAAAGAAAGAAATGGATTGGATTGCGAGTAATTGCGATCACGGATGCCTATCATTTTGTCTTTTGTTATTGTTTTGCGTAATATTGGGCGAGACGATTGGGTTGCACTACACTTTTTGCTTTTTCTCAAAGCTCGAGAGTTTCAATTTCTCAAATTTGCATTTAATCGCAAGTATACTTAAACAGAAAAAATTAAAAAATTAAATTTCAAATACTCGGAAATAGGGTAAACGTGCTAATAGTTCCTGTGCCCCCTAAGCAGATGTTATGAGTTAATTATTATGGATTTTGTGGTATAGAATACGGAAGGTTTACTTATCATTTGTGATTGACCAGATGCTAAACTGACTTTATATTTTTTCTTGCAATGGTTATAAGTTTATTTATACGGGTTGAAGAGTCGTTATTTTAGCAAGAAGTACAATCAAGGCACAGTAATCGAAGGGGGCATGTTAACTGATACATTGCACCTATATTAACTGATAAAAAAGCTTCTCCGCCACTTCATATTTTGTAATTCATATTACATAAAAATTGTTTAAACTGCATCTTCCATCCTTACATTCAGAACTCTTTTTAGGATCAGATAAAAATACAAAAGAAGTTTGGCCACTACACATATTATAGATCAAAACTACTTACATCTAGTCACTCTTAACTTCTATAATATTTTCCATCGCGATTACACTCTGCAATTTAATTTTGCCCCAATAATATAATAGCGAATATCCGTATTTGGCAAGAAGTGCACGAAGGCGAAATGCGCGTACATTTCATTTTTGCACTTTCATCGAGCGGCTACGATTAGATCACCGGCGGAGATAAAGGCCCGTTGTTATAGGACCCGATCATTCCGGCGCAAAGCTTATACGCCCTGATGACCAAGAATAATGAAGCGAAAATATTATGTGCATAAAAATTGCATTCGGAAAACTTTCTTTTAAGCCGGAATGCAATTTTTGCTAATGGCAGTTATTATGTCATGCTTACTCTTTATTATTATTGAGCCTGACTGTATATGTAGATAACTTATGTAATGGGGATTTTTTGTAACATATAGATTTTTTTAACTATAAATTCTGAAAAATAAACGGCTTTTGTCAAATTTTTTATGTAACGGCTCATGAAGCTATCGATTTTAATAGAAATGTATTCATAATCCTGCAAAATATAAAAATATATTTATTGGCAATTTCTGTTATTCGGTTTCAAAAACAATTTCTTTTTTGCAAACTTTTTTCACAATGAGTTCTGTGACATTGGAACATTTTTGTTATTCGATTATAGCGTAACACAAATATATTCAACTGCTTTTGCCAAATTGTTTACGCAATGACTCGTGAAATTATCGATTTTAATAGAAATGTATTCATAATTCTGCAAAATACAAAAATATGCATTGTGAATCTCTGTTATTCGGTTTCAAAAACAATTTCTTTGTTACGAACTATTTTCACAATTTACAGCTCTGACATTCAGAACATTCGCATTCCTCTTGACCTGCACGCAGTAATAATTGAAACCTGGTCATTGTTCAAGTCGCCCAAAAAATACTCGCACTCTTCGGAACCTGAAATTTCATCGTTTTTCCATGCAAAACCGAGGAACTTCAAATTACAGGTCACACCTAACAATTACTCGAATACTTAAGCATGCGCACAATATTCCGGGCACCACCACGATATTCTATACTAGTTTTACCAGGACCTGTGACTTGGACACATGAAAGCCACTTTAGCGCCGCACTGAGAAAAAGAAAAACTCTCCCGTTACGCAAAATACCGAAGCGGATATTTTTAGTGTCGTGTGGTTTTTGCTAAGATGTAGCGGACCGACGGGAACTCGGCGCTACATTATTGGCAAACCTATGGAAACGGGATTTAAGTACGCGGTTTTAGTTAATGTTATTCGCAATACGCAAAGTGTCAGAAGCATGATTTATTTATACTATTTATGGTTAAAAGCAATTATCTGTAAACTTAGTTGCAGCATTTTGTTTACAATAGTTTATTGGGATTCTTGTAATAAGCAATAATTTTACTTTTATTCTGTTAAAAAATGTTAATTACCAATATATTACGGAAAAAATAATTTGCCGAGCTATTGCAGAAAGTAAGAATGATTAGTTAATTAATATTGGTTGGAAAGCGCGAAAACTGTACGATACACTAATCAATATTACTTCGAAAACGCGAAAACTACGGATGAAAAAAATAAAAGTAGTAAATGAATCTTAAATCATTTTTAATGGTATAATTATGCTGATAAATAAGCAATGACACGTTATCGTGAGTTGTAAAAAGCTGCAGTTTGCATTCATCCAGTTTAATGAGACTTCTTTGACAATGACAGGCAAACATACACGGTCATATTTATTACAATACGAAAAAAAGGTGTAAACAGTTGAATTGTAAAAAATTATTTTTTAAATTGCAAAGTAGTAAAAGACAATGTTTAAAACATTAATTCATAACTAATGGAAATGCAGAGTTTCATTAGAAAATTGAAAAGTTATTTATTTGAGATTAAATTTTTTAATAGTAATTGTTTTTTGATTCCATTCACAATTAAAAGTTATTTTATTACAAGATACGTGTAAAAAATTTCAAGATTAACTTTACAAATGACCTTAAAAATTAATTAAAACAACAAAAAATACAGATCAAGTATCTATACTAAAGACTGACTAACTCCACTTATTCTTTATCGTAAAAGATCGCAATCACAAAAAAGTATAAGTTTAGAATCAACGCAGTTTTTCTCATGGCGTACGGAAGTTTTTTAAATTTAAATAGGCGGTGGCCTTTCAAAAGGTACATTATAATCAACTGTTTTCTTCCACATGTAAATCAAGTTTGACAAAAGCCAAGGCTCTTACATAAATCGACGCTGGCCTGAAAGTGCCTGAAATTTTCTGAGCAACAAAAACATCTGTCGAGTACGAAACTCGGGCTTTCCACCTCTCCAGCCGATTACAAGACGAAGGTCGAGCCGATCGGCCCTCGGGCGACAGATCGGTCAGATTTTTCGACCGGGTCGGTTGTTGAACCGACTGTACCGCTGCTATGAAATGTAAACACACCGAGAGTCGAGTGCAATAGCTTTTATGGAGGCTCCGCGAGGGTTCGACAAGATCGTAAGATTATTAAAGATGGGCTGGGTGTGGGTTAGGGTTGTAAATTGTTTTATTGTTTTGAAAGTCTTGAAGAAAAAAAAAAAAAAAAGAAAATGAGCATCTGCGGGCAGTATAGGGTTCCTTTTTGCATTCAAAATCGAGGTACGAAAGTGACGATTTGACAGCGTTACTTCACAGCTTTCTTCTGCGTTATTACAATAAAACTTCTGTGTACCTGAGACAAGACGGAAAGTTTTCCCAGAAAGATTAAAGAAAGATAAATTTTCTTACAATAAAATGTTTATTACTCTTATTCATTTGAAACTTTAAATAAACTTTTAATCAAATTTAAACACGTATCACAACAACCCTACCCTTCTTATAATCAGGCAACTGACGGGACAACCACAATAGACCTCAGGAAGAAAACAGCGTCCTCGCAGCCTCTTACCCGTTGAATAACGCCGAAAGCGAACGCAACCAACAGCTCTGTAGAGTAATTTTTAAAGACGGGCCTTACCCGCAATTACCCGGGTGGATTAGCCGAGAGAGCCGCGATTAGGTTCGACCGGGCTTACGTGTTCGCGTGTTTTTAGCGGAGTAACGAAAGTGCGCGCGGCCTAATTATCAACGAAGATCATAGCCTGCTGCGCTTTCATTCATTAGAGAGAGCAAAAGGGATTGCGTCGCCAGTCGAGTGAATTATATTTTATAGATTATTTTGAAACGCGGCGCGTTAAAAAATACTGTGTGCGGGTTACCTCCGGAGGCGCTCGTTTTTAAAAATCGTTTAGAAACGGAGGAGAATTAAGATTTGCAAAACTTAACCGTAAATAACGCTAGACTTTTGAAATTGAAAATGTAATTGCAGCGTTAACTCGTAAATGCTTTGGTTCTGGAAAAAATGCACGATGCGCTCTAATTAGGCATGATTTACGTACGAATTAATCAGTGTTTTTTATTGCATGAAAAGGGAAAATCCTTTTGAACAAAAGTTATCGCTTCATGATTCTAAATATATCATATAATTTTACATGTTTATATGTTTATTAATTTATATGTTGATTACAGTACATTTTTTATCTAATACATATTTATGTATTAGATAAAAAATGTACTGTAATCATATTTTCTTATACTTTTTTCTTCATACTGAGAAAAATTTTTTGTAAAAATTACTATTTTAATAGCACTCGTGGGACACACTCATATTTTAATAATTTTTACC
>JAWWML010020536.1:0-18049 GCA_035047165.1 Ormyrus rosae
GCGTCTATTAAGTCAACGATGCCTTCTTCCAATCAAAGGCGGCGCTGTCAAAATATCAGCTTATTTTGTTGAATATAGTCAACAGCGTAAATCCTGTTGAACCGACTATATTCTTTTCTCAGTGAGTGAGTACTATTTTTTGTTGTCCGCCGCCGCGAATATGGGAGGTCTCATTTACGCTCTATAACCGTTAAGTATCGTTTTCCAGATGTATATGTATGCTTTGACGAAGAGAAGAGCCAAAATTCCGCGTGAAATAACCTAGATTACCTCTAATGAAATTGAAGCAAAAAGTCTTCTCTCGATCCGACGGGCAATCAAAGCCGAAACCTCCCCCGCGGCATCTCAAAATCCCCACCGCCGCGCGCTCCGAAACTTTTTAATAAGCGCAATCGTCTCTAGATCCGAAGAAAGAGAAGAAAAAAAAAACCCCAATCCTCCCCCGTCTCTCGACCCGATATCCGCACTCGGGGATTCCAGCCGTCTCTCCCTTCATCTCGGAAATCTCGCTCTCTCCCGCGGAAGGTCACTTAAGGTCAGGCGTTCCCGGCGCAGCTTCCGAAAGGGTCAAAGCACGCACGGCGGAATTGAATAATGCGGCCAGGGGCTGCTGTCGCTGCTGCCGTCGGAGGGGAGGGCAAAGGGCTACGCCCATCCATTTCCTAACCCCCGAGCTGTGTGCCCTTCAAAACAGAATATATCCGAGCCGAGGGCCGAGAGAGATTTGATCTCCGCAGCAGCTTTTAGCGCCGCGCGCCGAGAGAGGACGAAGACCCTGAATGAGGCTTATCGCCGCGGCGATCCGTTTTTCGTCAATTATCAAGTGCAGGCTGCTTTTTATAAGTGTCCCGGAATCGATTAGGGAGGGGTTTTTTCGAGCCTGGACGGGAGGGTGATTGATTTCGTTTTAATGCGTCCTTTTCTCCGGGAGCCGCGCACAAAGCTTGTCGGATTTCATTTTCTGGAAGGGCTTTGTGTAGGGCTTCGAGAGAAAAAACTGCGTTAACGTCCACTTTCGTTTATACTTTGCATATGTACGATATACTTTAGATTTCCATCCGATCCATCGTCCGATTATAAACGCCGACTTTTGACTAAACATCGCCATCGGTCACGTCGCATTAGAAAGTCGGAAAACCGAAGAAAAAAAAAAGAAAAGTCCCTTCCCCCAATTTATCAGGAGACAATGAAACAATACTCGCGATCGGCGCGGAAAAGGCCCCGTGCCCCATTGTGCGACACGGCACAAATAATCCTCAAAGACGATAGACTCGTCGCGGCAGCGGAGCAGCGTATATATCGGCTTCGGTTATACACTCGCGCCGAAGCCCACGATATATATCCTCGGCGCGGAGAGCGAGGCAATCAAAAGGGAGAAACTGCGCATCGTACACACACACTTACACACACATACACACACCGCGGGCAGGGAAAAGTGCCGTCGCCGCCGCCGCCGTGTATTTACACAAAGCTCTATTAAGGCGTTCATCCACAATAGACAGCTCGTTATTTCACGCATCAGGAGCTCTCTTCCCCCTCAGGTATATGCGAGAGAGCGAGCGCGAAGGTAAGCGTGCACGCGCGGGCTATTAATTCCCGCGAGCCGCTCTTTCAAAAGACACACCGGAGGAGTAGGAAATCGTCGCGATTTGGCGCCCAACAAAGAGAGCGAAAGCTTGGGCGCCACACAAAGCGGCGCCGCCTCTGCCGTAGGAAGTTAAAGGAGCGATCGCTAATTCGAGCCCTATCGGGGGCCCTTCGATTTCCCCCCGCGGCGAGAGAGCCCCGATGTGCAGCGGGCCGCGAAGCGGGTCGGTTAGTTACGCATTTATGATTTCCCGGGCTCCGCGTCGAGGAACCTCCTGCGAGGCCAAGTGCGCGCACACACACACGTCTGAGGGCCGCTCCACAAAGCCGGGAAACGGGGACGTGGTCGAGTAACTGTTGTGCCGCCGCGAGGCCGCTCTGTGTTTTGGGTTGGGTCGTAGCCCTTTGCCGCCGTCGCTGCTGCTGCTGTTGCTGCCGGATCAGGCGGAGGAATTTGTTGGTTCGACGCCCAGAATGGATTAAAGACTTTTTGAGTGGAACAATCTGTTTTTGAGGTTAGGAACATTTTTTGTGGGATTTATTTTCAGTTTGTTCGAATGATAGACTAATTAGCTAATTTTATTGGTCGTCCATTTTTTTTTAAGAAGAAAAAACAAGTACTCGCTGTATTGTTATACGAAACGTTTGAACGGAAACTTTAGAAAACAAAGAGTTGAAATCTAAGACTGTTTACATTTCTTTATTTTCCTGCAATTAGACTAGAAACATACGTATATATAAAACAGTTTGCATTTACGTGACTATCAAAAGTTTCACAAGAACAGAAAAAGTTTCCCTTCTACCAAAAATCTTTTCCTTCAGACTATCCACAGCCCCGCACACTCTGTAATTAGGCAGCAACCCATTCGACAATTCTATTTTCCCTCCCTCTCCTCGTAAACACCGATAACGCCGCAGCAGCAAAACCAGCCAGCTCAGTATAGCCCTCGTCTCCCCTCGCCGCGTTCCAGGACACACCGTCGCTCTCGGCGCCGTTGTGGAAAGGCCCGTACTCTCCCGTCGTACACAGGATCGACACCCTCGCTCTCTCTGCGCGGTGCGCATGTGCCCGTAGCCGCGCACACACCGCGCGCGCCTGAATAAATCCCGGAGAACCGGACCGGGGACTTGGACAAACAGGGGAAACCTGAACGCGCGGCGCGGCGCGGAGGGGAGAGAAAGGAGAGAGAGAGAGGAGCGATGATTATTTATAAAATGCGGATGTATATGAGCCTAGGCTGTGGGACGCCGAGCGATAGAGAGCCGCGCGGGGAGATGCCTGCGGAGGTGTAACCTCTGATCGATGGGGGAATTGTATATTGGGACGGACCGTTTGCCGATTTCTTCGTCGCGGCGACGAACGAAAACGCGTCCGAGGCTCCTTGCGCAAATGACTGACATTCACCGACGCGATATAATGATGATGATAATTGCTCGCGGAGAAAAAAAAGGCGAGAGCGTAACGAACGACGGGGATATTAAGCGAGAAGAGAAGAAAAAAAAGGGAACGGTGGCGCAGACAACTGTGCGAGCACACACAGATTTAGCAGGAAGCCCCGGCGAAAAAAGAAAAAAAAATCTCGAGCGTCTCCTCTCGACTACAAAGAAAAGCAGGCACAGGCAGGAAGAAGGAAGGAAGGAAGGAAGGAAGCAGGAGAGAGGGTTATTCTCCGCGCTTAGGGTTCCCTCGCACGGAAATTTCACGCAGTCAGCGCCGGCATTCCCCGCGTGAATTATTTACTCCGGTTTTTCAGCGCACACACATATATATGCACGTACGCAAACATATAGCATACGCGGCTGATGAAGTGCGCGCCGCGACAAAGGGACGACAGCGCGCGGCTATCGCGATCGGCCTTTGAGCGGACGCCGAAACGCCTCGTTACTCTCTCGTTATAGGAAGCGCTTTTTCCGGGAGATATCCCCTTTTCTCTCTCGGCGAGCGTCGGGAGTCGCCGCGGTGATTAATTAGGCGCGCGCGGGGCTTTGTTTTTTGCCCCCTTTTTCCGAGGTTCGCGGGCGCGGCGTGGTTTCGCGGTAATTGAAAAGTTGCGCGCGACTATACTTGGTCCCCCGGGGAGGCTTATCAAACTTCAAACGTCGACCGTATCGAAGGTAAACTTGTTTGAAGTCGCTTCCAAAATTCGAAGTTTCAAAAGGCCGGTTTACTGCCCGCAGTAAAAGAAAAAAAAAAGGATCTCCTTCCGCGGGTCAGATTTATGGCTCTATAAAGAAATGTATATCTCGCTGCGCGCGCGGAATCGGTCATTCCCTCCGACGCTCTCGGAGGCGAGCTGGAGGTTAAAAATAAATCATAAAAATGTCCGCACAGCCCAGTTCCGCGTTGCGGTTTGTACACTCTTGCCTTGTTATTTATAAATCGCAAAATTGTTTTAAACGGCTGGGTAAGTGAAAATATATTGTATATAGTTCTATTTGCTTTTGCGTAATGGAAACGTTTTCAAAACAATCAAATAGTAGAAGCAAATTGTAATTAATTCTTTTCCTTGGAACTTTCTTTGCTTACCTGATGTATATAAATCTAAACAATAAACAAACTCTTCCAATTTATTTACTATCCCTCAAATAACCAAGGTTGTATTCTTAAAAAAAAAAAACAAATTCCACCTTCGTAAACACTCCACCAACCCGACTTGTCCCACAAATCCGAGCGTCCACCCATAATACCTGCAGCTGCTCTCTCTTTCTCTCTCCGCCTAACAGTAAACCTCTTACAGCCTCTCCTTGGCGCATCTCTTTATCCTCCCAGCTCTCCTCGGCGACTCCTCCCGCGAACTCGGAATCCTGCCCTTTAACGGCCGCGACTTTTCGCCGCTCGTTAGCATACAATGCCGGCGATCGCGAGACGCGGTCACCGATAATCGATTCATTACGCGCGGCGCCCCCCCCCCCCCAATTACCGCGAGCCACCATCGTCTCTTAATCCGCGCGAAAAACCGAGAGAGAGCAGCGCTGCGCTGCGGCCCGCGAGGAAGAGCAGGCCGGAAGCGAGGAGTTTGCCGGGGAATTGCCGGCAATTGGGGCCCACTGATGGGATAATCCTTCTGCGCGCTCTTCGGTTCTCCTCGCTGCCGCACCGCGGTCGTTTCGATCGCTCGTCTTTTGTGGGTCAGTTGAGTTTTTTTTTTGTTTGGGGAGAGATTCTGTCGAGTTTCGGTGGCTAATCAAACAGGGGAGAGGTTTACACTGAGGCGAATGTAAAGTTTGAGTACTTGTCATTGTGGTCGAGGGACAGTTTTATCATAAAACTTGTGCAGTAAAATTTATTCATTTTTACAGCAAATTTGACTGTTTACACAGCAATTTTTAACGCGTCATAAAT
Source organism: Ormyrus rosae (assembly GCA_035047165.1). NCBI lineage: Eukaryota > Metazoa > Arthropoda > Insecta > Hymenoptera > Ormyridae > Ormyrus > Ormyrus rosae. Next base: position 4,931 of record JAWWML010020536.1, read on the forward strand.
TTTATTATTATTTTGTATGCAATTTTCATGACAAGAGAAGTCTGTCTCTCAACTGCAATGACAAGTAATCAAATTTACATCTCTTTTTCTCCGCTTCTAAAAGGAATATTCATATGACAATTAAAAATAATTATATTTTGATATCTTTCAATTAAAGTAACTTATGGATCCTAATTATTAAACTTACGCAAGGAAGTGGGACTCAAAAGCCATAATTGAAAACTCACCTGAAACACAAAAGAAAAATACAAATTGAGTATAAACATATCGAAACAAATCACTTTATTTAAATGTACATTTTCACCCCCAAAAAAGGCATAATTTTAATAATCTTTCATAACGGATGCCGAGCAAACATTCTACTCGCAAAAAAAAGCCCCGAAGCTCCGTCCTTCCTGCCCAGAAAACAATTCATCAAAGCCCCAGAGAAAACGTCATTCCGAGCAAAAACTTTAAAAGCAATAAGTCAAGCTAATTACGCCCGGCAGTCCCCGCGTCATTCGGAAAACCACATTGCCACCACATGTACCGAAATAAATTCTGACTCGGGCGTGAAAACACTGGGCGCATATAAAAAAAAGAAGTACAGTCCGCCCCGACGCACGAAGCCATGCGTGACGAATTGCTTTCCTAAATTAGTCAAACGCGAGTTCGTACACTCGTCGCGCACTCGTTTCTTCGAAACCGCTCGAAATCTCGTTAAAAGCATTTCGAGTCTCTCGAAAATATGACGGAACGCTCGCGGTGCCCCGCGACAAACGAGCGTAAATTGGCGCGCTCTCGAGCGTTGGGGAATAAACGCGGGAGTAATCGCGTATTTACGATTTTTACAGAGGCTAAACAGTCGTCGTAGAGGGTATCTATGACAGGGATATCGTATTTGCCATTCCGCGGACGGAGATCGACGAGTGCGGCCGTGAATGTGCGATTGCGGCTGGCTTCCTCGGCGCTTTATGAATAATTCACTTGCGTTTTATTGAAAGAAATATTAATCGTCATTTTTTTTTTATCCAATGTAGAATGTAAGTAAATCTTATTTGGATACAACGATGTAAAATTTATCGGCTTATGTAATACTTATTTTATATTTTAAATATGTAAATTTAACTATTTATCAATTTTACTAATTCGGTATATTATAATAAAAATTTACGGCACGTTAAAAACGACTTTAAACACTTTGCGTAATTGCTAATACTCGCCTCTCACACCAAACAGACCCAACCTTCAAAAGCGCCACAAACGCAGCACCGAAATCATTCCGCAAACTTCCCGCGTTTGGAAGCGCTGTTCGGCAATCGCGCAAAATCAGCGCCGCCAATAAACCCCCGAGCCTTTTCGCGGGCCCGAAAACTCCCCCGCGTCCTTGAAAATACAGCGCCGCCGGAACCCGGACCAGAGTTCTTTGCTCCTCTCCTTCCGAACTCGAGGCCGTCGACTCTAGTTCACGGCCTCGTTAAAGCCAAGATTAAGGACGCCGCGCGTGTCTTTATTTTCGCCGCGGAAAATAGTGCGCGCTGCCGCTGCACGTGCAGGCCATTTGGCCGTGGGCCAGTTTTTCGGGGAACGGCTCTCTCTCTCTCTCTCGGGGACGCTGCGAGTCGCTGCTGCTGCTGCTGCTGCTGCTGCTCGATTTTCACGGAGACGGGATTCGATTTTCAGACGGAAGGGTTGGGGATTTTGGAGTGACTAAAGGTTGATGGACTGTGTTTGGAGACTGGGATAGACTGGGGGTTCAAAGGACTCGAAATTAAGTTGACACGTAGAAAATATATATTTCCGGAAAATTATTATTATATTGTACACGAAAAATTACTATAATATATACTAAAATTTGATAGAACTATATTAATTTTTACCAAAGTTCTATCAAATTTTAGTATATATTATAGTCATTTTTCTGGATAGTGCAAGTTTGTCCTTCGATTAGGATAGATTATTTTAATGAGGTATTTTTCTCCGTGTATAGTAAATAATTTCGGCAGTTTGTGACCGATTGACGAGGAAGTACAGTAATTTTTACTGAATCATTTGCAAGTTTATCATTGGTTTCGCCTTTTCCTCGTTCGTATGTAATCGTTCGCATTACTTCATCACGACCAATGAAAGTTTCCTTGAACGAGTGAAAATTAAGCAAACCTTATTAGAGCAATAATCAGTTGAAAGAAAATTGAGAATATTAGCTTTATTGAGGCAATCTTCAAGAGTAATGGCTTCCAGCCGAGCGAAAAATTACTTCTGCAGATCGCAATCGAAGAAAAGAACGAAAAAGTGCCTTTTATTCGTTCGCAAAATGTGCTCCAAGCGTCCAATAAAACTCCTTTAAATAGATTTCGGAAATTTCAGAAATTTTATCGCAATTTTGGAGTACAAAAAGTACGGCGAAGAAGAGAGATAAGAGGCTCGGATTAGGAAGCACCTCCAAGCGAATCCCCGCAGGAAGAGCATATTTTTGCGACACTTTCCGAGAATCCCAATCGATAACTAATCACCGCCGTGAATCAGCCGTCTGTCGCCTTCGAAAACCGCCACCGGCGATAATAATTCGACTTATCCGCCTTTCTTTCATTAAAAATCAATTTTCAAGCCACCGCGTCGAGTGCCGCTTATTTTCGGTCCCGCCGCGCGTTGTCTCCGCAAACATCGCACTTGGCATTCTAAAATCGTAGCCCCATAAAAGCGTCGACGGCTGTTTAAGCCACAATTGAAAAAGAAACCCAAGTCGGACACTCGAGGCTCGTAACTGGCAGCCGCGTAAGTCAATGAATGGCCACTCTTCGCAAAAAGCAGGCGTCGCTCTCGTCAGCCAATCAATGTGCAGCGGCGTAAAACGCATCTCTTTTGTGCGCACCTTTTATTTCATTATACATCGCGAGAGAGAGAACGGCCGAGAGTAATTCAGCCGCGATTGTCGAGTCGGATATTCGCGCGCCGAGAGAAAAGTGCGCGGGCTGAATAAACCGGCGGGTTTTTTAATGCGCCGATTGGCACTTCCTTGACATTTTCTCTCCGAGGCGAGATAATGCTAAACCGCGCTGATACGTCGCACACAGTGAGCGAGCTTCGGGACTAAGTGCTGGCGTCATCGTAAAAAGGGAATGCACCATTTTTTTTTTTTTTTTTTTTTTTTTTATTGCGAGGAGAGCTTAAACTGGCTTCGAAGGCGAATTTTGATCGCGCTGAGAGAAAAGTTTAGTAAAAATTACCATACTGCCCAGTAAGGCCACCGCAGACTGTCAAAACCAAAAAACTTACCGTACTTTATAGGAAAATTTACGAAACTAAATAGTAAAATTTCTTAATATACAGAATTTTACAACACGGAGAAAAGTTTTCTAATAAAAATTACAATAGTATACATTTTAATTTGATCACAGGATGTAAAAATCTAAAAAAATTACCATAGTTTCTAGTAAATTTTACGAGGTCAAAGATTAATTTTCATGTTTAGACTTGTAAAATTTAGTAGAAACATGGTAATTTTTAAGATTTTTACAGTCTGTGATCAAATTAAAATGTAGTATTGTAATTTTTACTAGAAATTTTTTTCCGTGTATAAATACAGAAAAATTTACCAAACAATATAGTAAAATTTCTTACAAACTTGGGTTTTCACAGTCTGTGGTGACTTTGCTAGACAGTATGATAATTTTTACAACATTATTTGTAATTTTTACTATATTTCTTCTCTCGTGCAGGATTAATGGAAATTTTTTTTTTTATTGGACTATGCAGTAGGTTTGCTTCTCATTGTCCGTGCGTCATGCAAAGCATTTGAATAAAAATTTTATCTACTACAATAATTTTTAAAGAATGTCGATTAGCGTTTACAAATGCGTCGTAATGCGTTGGAGTTAATTAAGGAAAATTTTCCGTTTTACTTGTCGTAGAAGCCACTCGTGCAGCACGATTTTATAACAAAAAAAAATATTCGCTTTCGACAATACTTTTTATAAAAAATAAAAAAAAAAACGCAGCAAACGCCCCAACATTAAACCACCATTAACCACGACTCCCAACCCGATCTCCCCCCTCCTCCTAGCTTCCGAAACCGAGTAAATTCCACTCTCAGCCCCGCCACGCAGTCGGACGTGTCAACCGGCCGCGCCACACCTTGACATTAAAGGCAAGCCTCGTTCGCCCAAGTGCATCTCCCATCCCCATGAGAACCACTGGGCCGCGCGGCACTCTCCCCCCTCCCCCTTTCTTGCTCCGCGGCTAAATTTAACCTCTCGCGGTGGGCCCGTTTTATCTCCGCTCCCGATGGAGATATTTCCTGCGCGCGCGAGCGGCCACCCCTGAATGCGGCGCATTGTTTGGCATTACCGCGCGCGGCGCTCGGCGCCGTGATCCGACTGAGTAACGATGTATGCGCGACTACCGAGCGAATTAGCGTCTGCTGAGCTGGTGCTCGTGCTCTTTTTTTTTTGGAGTTTGCGGAATTTTTTGAGGCGCCGAGTTTCGGGCGGCGTCGAGGAGTTTGTGCCGGGTTCGTTTGCGTGCGTTTTCGGAAGTGTGCGAAGAACGCGGAGAGCAAGTTTAATGAGAGGGCATCTGTAATTAATTGGGGAATAACGTAGCTGTTTTTTGCTTTGAATTTTACGCGTATTTAATTATTTTAATTGTTGTGTTTTACTGTAATTAATGCGATAAACAATAAATTTAGGAAATCTAACACGATAATAAACAGTCCAAAGATATAAACTCGAGGAAAGATCCTTTAATCACACCGACTTAAAAACGCTTCCATTTTAACGCCCCAACGATATTCGCCAGCCCAAACCCATTACAATATAATTATATCGTTCTCCCTAACCAGCCCGAATGAAATCATCCGAGCCTCTCGCGTATTCCGCGAAGCATAAATCACAGAGCAGCGCGCACAGAAGTCCTTACATCCTCTCGCAAGAGAGAGAGAGAGAGAGCAGTCTCGTCTCCGCCCGCAATATAATTTACACACCGCGAACACCGTTCTCCAGCTTCTCCGTCTCTCCCCCCCGGTGCCTAATAACCCGCTCGCGGACTTTTAATATTGATAGCTAATAAATATTCCCGGGGCCGCGCGTGAGCTCGAGAGAGAGCCCGGCAATTCCGCGAGTGACAAACGCCGCATTCCGCAAGCACCGCGGCGTCGTCGTCTTTTCTTTCTCGCGCGCCGCGCTCGATCGTCATCCCTCGGAGCGCTGTTTCGTCGGTGTATATACAACAAATAGAGAGAGAGTCGGGGGCCGATTGAAATATACGTGCGGCGGGATCCCATTGTCGCCGGCATCAATGGGAGGAGGAGGAGGGGAGGGGGGGGACGACACAAGTGGGCGTTGGCGCGGGTGTACTTTCGTTCTCTCTCTCCGCGCTGCGTATCGCGGCTCTATTCTGCCGCCTATCGCACCGCCGCCGACGTCGCTTTTATCTCTCTCTCTCTTTTCCGTCGGCCTTTACACCCGGCGAGCGATGCAGACGGAGCGGAGCTGCTCGTCGGACTTTGGTGCGCTGTTTCGCGGGGCGGAATTGCTTTTTGCGCGAGTCTCTTTAAGGAGCGGGTGAAAGAGGGGAGGGGGGGGGGGGTATTGAATCGGCGACGTGTGTTTCAATTAACGGCCGCGGGGCGATGCAGGTTTGTTTGAGGAACAGAATGGGAAGGGACGCGGAGGGAAGGGTTTTGGGAAAAGTTGCTGGGTCTCGGCAGTGATTCGAGGGTAATAGTTGAGTCGGGGTGAAAAATATTGTACTTTTTACTAAAATTTAGTGTGGAGTTAATAATTTTTGTTAAATACTGTCGTCGAATTCCTGACGAGTATACTAATGCGTATTGCGAAATGTTTGTTTAGGAGAAAGTTACTGATCACAGCAGAATGATGACGCGACACAATAATTTAAATACGTAAATCATAAGATTTTAATACATTATAATGCATTTTATTCAAATTAAATGTTCCGTTCCCCAGCAACAGCAAAATCCCGAATAAAAATACTCTCCCCATTAAAAAAAAAAACACTCGACTCTCCCTTATCCCCCGGCAGCCAACAAAAAAAAATCCGCGTTACACCCAGAAAAAGGAAGGCGAATATACCGTCCGAGAGAGTCACGTCGGTGCAGCGAATTGAATTCCCCTTTAGCCGAGAGAGGAGCGGCGATATCCCACATAGCGTCTCTCCCTCTCTATCCTTTTTTCATTAAAACCCGGCCGCGTGTCCCTCGCCGCCTTTCATGTCTGCTCCTCTCTTCGGGGGCCTCCCTATCGGCGCTATCAGCCTCGTCGTCCCCCTGCTCTCTCTCTCTTTCTCTTCCTCCGGCGCGCGTACAGCAAGGCGTGTGCGCGGAATGAGAGAGAGAGAGAGAGAGAGAGAGAGTCCTCCTCGCTAATTCGGTGTGCCAGAGGTGCTCATTGTCGCGCGAGGCGAAGGGATTGATATTTGCACTCGGGCGAGCTGTGCGCCTAACGCGATTACTCTCGGAATTAATCGAGCGGAGGAGGGGAGCCGGGAGCGGTTATGGCGGATGATGATTACGGGGAGTTTGGAGGGGTCATTCGAGGTGAGGTGCGAGCTTTTTAGGAGGGAGAGGGGAGAACGGTGAGTGGGAATATTGCGGCACTGTTTAGAAACGCAATGACGTATTGTATATTGAGGAAAAAAATTTGATTCAATATTGCATTTTCGATTGAATTCGTGGAATTTCTATAGGCGGTTGTTTCTTTTCTCAGCGCGACAATGTTACCAAAATTATTCAGTAAACAAAAACCCACCAAATCTCACAGTAATTTATCTAAAAACACACCTCAACAACTCAAATTTTCTCCATTCATTCAGCTTAACAACCGGCCTGAAAATCTCAAAGCAACGGTCTTCAATGCTCTTTATTATTCCTTCGTTTTTCTCTCCTCGCAAAAACCTCTCCTCGAATACTATAACACACCGCGCAGCGCGGCGGCCGTCAGGAATTTCCATTGATTTATTCCGGCGGTCGTTGTTCTTGTCTCCTGAGCATTTGGAGCGCGCAATTAGCATTTTTTTCCGACGCACTAAAGTCCGCGATTTACGCAAGGAGCTACCGACGTTTACGCTCAATTTTCAGCTAACGCGTGTCCTATTATGCAACTTTCGCGTTCGCGAGACTTTCACGAGAGAGTCGATGGTAAGAGAAGAGGAAAAAAAAGAGCGTCGCGGCCAATGTAATTTTTCCGCTCTTTTCGCGTCAAACGGGGGAAAAATCGAAGCGGCATCTTCGCGGATCAGGAGAAACGTATGTATTTCGAAAAGGCGAATTCTCCTCTGCCGCGAACAGCGAGGAGCGAAAGAAGGAGAACTGCGTTTTCTCCCCGAGGATACTTACCTTCGCTTTCGAACGCATAAAGCGTTAACGCTTTAATATAAAAGATTTACGCTCGATCGTTATGCGCGCTTAATCCCCGCCGTATAATATACATTGAAAAAGTATACCAAGCGGATCTCTCTCGGCGAAAAAAGATTTTTCGGCGCCTCGAGTACGCAGGCTCGAAAGAAACTCGGATAAAAAGAGGCAGAGAGAGAGAAAGAAGCGAAATGGCGTTACGCTCGGATAATTAGCCGAGTTGAGCAGCGGCTTTTGTGTCGCGGCACAACGTCGCCGTTTGAATGAACGCACCGCTGCCCGGAGAATATCTTTGCAACTTTATACTGACGGGAAGGTGAGAAAGGTTGGAAGGCTCGAGAGCGTTTCCGAGGCGGATATTACCGCGCGAAGAGGGCTGTGCAAGTCCGTTAAAGGGTTAGAAGGAGGTAAAGAGATTACGCAAGGGTGACTTGCATTACCCAATGACCGGCTTTGTTTTTCAGCGAGGCTATATCCTACTTATATAGTTTTACGCACTTTTGCGTTTCGTAAAAAAAGTGCGGTGTGCTGCTACGCTTCGAATGAAGAAGCGGGGTGGATTTAAAGTGGACGGGTTTTTTTTTTTTATAGTTAGTTTAATAGGAGTGTTTGAATATTTGGGGAGGGTCGCCAGCTGATATTAAATTGTGTGAAAGTGTATGTAAAAAATATTTTGAAATATATAATTTGAAAATAAATCACTGAAATCTTAACATATTCATACAAGTTGACAAACAGAGCGTAAAATGTATTTACATTTACAATCCTGTCAGACTATTTCACGAAATTTCCTCTTCGTATAAACGAGTTGAAGTATTTTACAGCCTATTTTTATTTACATTTATATTAACCTTCAAGTTTCTCATCGTACTCATCGCACCTCGCAATTTCTATATACTCGCCTACAATTTCCCAAAAGAAAATACCAGCCAACCCGGCAAAAACGTCTCGGCGTCGTAATTCAATTCCACCGCGGCGGCCGTAAGCAGCCGCTCTCAAAACCCTAACCATTCGTGGCCCTCCGCGACAAACGACGTTGGCCGATCCCGCCTTCATTTCGCGCGACGCCACGCACGCCTGAATCGCCTGGCAGAGAGAGAGAGAGAGAGAAAAGAGTACATACGTCTACTCGGCTGCGTGCGTTTTTCGCGCGGAGTTTCTCCCCGCGTCGGAGGCGCCGGTTTGCGCTGCGATATATATATATATTCGATGGAAGTTTTGCGCGAAGGAAAATAGAAGCTTAGTCGCGGAAAATTGAACGTATAGGTTTTATTGTAACGACGTGTGAATTATCTGTAATAACAGGCTTGGGTATAAAATAAATGCGCACACTTTGCTAAGGGAATAAATGATTATATCGAGCTAATTTTAAAACAATGCGTCATTCTGGAATAGCAAAGCACTTGCGATATTAGCCTGAATTATCTATTCATAGTATGTACTTTTCGCGTTCTCTTTCCTTCAACCATCTATCGTGTTACAGTTACATCACGCAATCGTGACTCTTCCATCGCGCATTTTTCCTCGATTCTGTGTCACTTATATTCCCGACCTAATCGCCGATTAACTCCGGCAGCCCGACAAAAGATCTCGCCTCCGCTTAATACACCGCGCGAAACGGTACTCCCGGCCTTATCGATTGCAAGCATCGCAGCCTTGCATAATATTTGCAATCGCGCGCCGACATCTCCCTTGAAAAAGAGAGGAGAAAAAAAAGCAATAGCCCCCCGGAAAAGCAATAATGCTCGCCTCGCGGAAATGCAAATGTCCCGAGTTTCCCTTTCTCCGCGGCTACGAGGCGACGAGACGGCGGCGGTTCGAGAAATAAAAAAAAAGAAAGAGAGAAGTGCATCGCCGGAAGTGCGAGCCGGTTTTTACGCGCGATGACGCGAGAGCGGCGCGCGGCTGATTTACCGCGCCGCCGAAGACGCCTCTTTGGTCCGCAATTTCGTCGCGAGACTATAATACATCCCGATGCACGAGTTTAGACTCGCGGGCTTTCGGCGGCTGCGCACTTTCTAATTGTGCTTTCTAATTATGAACGCGGCCAGGCTTCGCGGGGATTTCAGGCCGATGTGTACTCGCGGGCTGATTGCTGAATCGGACGAGGAGAGAGTTTGCGGGGAGGCGCGGAGGGATATAAGGCAGCTACGACGGCTCATTGAGCGCTGATTCGCGGTTTTATTCGGATTTATATAGTAGATTTGTAGTATAGCGGTTATTGTACATTTGAAAAAAAAGGTATAAAGAGAGTAAATAATGGAATTAGTGATGTAACTAAACAATCTCACAATACTTTACAAAGCCAATTTACTTTAAAATACCCAAAGCGTTTACTCAACATCTCTCACCGATTGCAAACACTCCGAAGCAACTCGAAAAAGTTTCGTTTTTAAAAATCCGAAAAAAAGCTTCATTTCACAGCCCTCCGCCTAATATCCTCGACGTCGTACTCCGTCGCCCGGAGTGCAGCAGAGACGAGACGCAGAAAACGCAGAGACGACGTCGCCGCCCGGCGGAAAAAGAAAGCAGCTGAAAAGGCAAACACAGCTCTCTGTGCTGCTGCTCTGTGTGCTCTCGGGTCGAGAGCAAACGAGCGGCGCGTGTCCTCATCGCTCGTTTCTCAGGCCTCTCTCTCTCTCTCGAGAGAGAGAGACTGTCCGTCCGTCTGTCTCCGTTCGGGAGGTTATGTAGCATCTCTCCTCTCCTCCCAAGAGAGAGAGAGAGAGAGAGAGAGAGAGGACCTTCGCCTCGAGCGCCTCTCGCCGTGTGACTCAAGCGGAGAGAAGGCGAGAAGGTGATTCATGCCGGGGACTACAATGCTGGGCCTGATTTTTGCGGCTCGATAACAAAACTATTAAGCCCGCGTCGTTTGGCAATAACGTTTTTCGAGCGAGGCACCTTTTGGTCAACTGGGAGCCGGGGATTGTCGAGGTTCGACGGAATAAGAAGCAAGAGAAGGGTTTCGAAAATAAATAATACGGAGCACGAAAATTGGAGCCGAGCGGAGAGAACTTTTTTTTTCGTACACTCTAGAGCCCTTTATCTCCCGCGATAAAATATTTAAAACGCTCCCGCGCAGCGCGACGGGATAACGAAAAATTTTCAACGGAAAACAGATAAAACGAACCCACTCAACTGCATTCGAAACTTCCTGAAAAGCGGCGAGAGAGAGCATCGCGCCGATAAATCTTAATAGCCCCTCTCGACTCCAGTGTTTTTCTCCGAACTGCTCTCGTATACACACAAAAACTCATCGGAATCATCGGCGCAGGAAAACCCATCAGGCAGGAACGAAGACGGCAGGAAAAGCCGAATGCACATCATCGGACGCCTCGAGAATGTAGAATTTGGAGTTCGTCGGCGCAGGCATATTACTTGCGCGCGCATCGCACACCGCCAATGAGGAGGTACTCCCTTCGGTGCTTTGGGCGGCGATTTGCATTTTTATCGAACTATCGGCGAATTGCACGGAGCTCCGCCGCTGAATCGCCGCAGAATTTGCATTACAATGCGACTCGAACGGATTTGCGAGCCCGAGTTTTCAGAGTTATAAGTCGAGGAGTTATTGCGGGAGTGAAAGTGAACGATCGAATTATATTGTGCGCCGGTCTAATCGAAGCCGCGTTATACTCTTAATTCAGCTTTTGCGCGAGTTAAAGAAGAATTAATTGCGAGTTTAAAAAAAAGTCTGCCGTCGATCATAATTAAGCCGCGAGGGTCGGATTTATGGTTTTTCTGTAAATAGACGCTGAATAAACAATAGAATATTGAACAGTCAGAGTTTATTTTTAGCCGACGTATTATGCTAATCCTATTACAAAATCCCACATTTCACGGAACTGTAGAACCCAGACAGGAAGTAGTCGAACGCGAATCAAATGCTAATGTAACATTTCATTTACATGCAAATTTCCGGCGCGCAAACAGAGCCGATGCATCACGTTACAAACCAAAAATAAATATTTTCACTCTCCACGGCAGGAAGAGTCCAGCGATTCCTCCGCGTTTTCCCCGGCTCTTGGAAAATCGTGCGCATCCCAAACACAACTCATCCAACCTTCGTAGCAGCCAACAGTAGCCACATTCACTCCTTTATCCTCGCGGCAAACCGGCGCGCACACATCGATCTCCGCTCTCGCGTGCAGAGGCGAAAAGTGAGAGCGGCGTTTGAAGTCGCGTTTAAACTCGAAAGAAGCTTTCGAGCCCTCGGCAAACTAAAAAAGGCAGCATCCCGCGCGGAGAGAGGACCGAGTGGCGCCGTATGAAAGCGAAAAAGAAAAAAAAAACGGAGCGCATAAAATATGCTCGGCGACGACGACGGCGACGTCGGGGGCCTTTATAAAATGCAGGCGCTGCTGCTGCTGCCGCCGCCGCTGTCACGGCTGAAGGGCTTCTTTGTTCGGCCGGCGGCGGTTCCGCAGTTCCGTATTTGGCGAGAGGCGCGCGCAGCAATCTTATCGCGATTATTTAGCAGCGAGATTAGCCTCTCGCCGTGGGGATGACGAGTAAGCCGAGGCGATTGTTTACCGGGGATCGTTCGCGCCAAGTTTTGTTTTTGCGATTCGGGTCTCGGGGGGGTTAACAGTCAGCGAATGAAGATGAGAGGTCGTGTCAGGTGTTGGTGTCTCTCTCCGAGAGGAGTTTTCGTTGTGGAGCGCGTTGTTTGGACGCTTTATTGGGGGATAAGATGAGAGGGCCGGTTAACTTTGTGGATTTCATGACTCTAACTGTAAATAACGACGTGACATTGATGTAATCACGTTCTGGTATACGCCGGCCTTTAAATTGTAACGTTAGATTGTATTTGTAATTTCGTACAGTTAAATGTCCGTGACTCAAGTGTCAATAGATAAAACTAAGCGCAATTTCACACGTTTATTACGTTACATAGTAAACTCTCGATAAGCAACCTTGACCAATTGTTTATGTACGTATAATAAATACACCGAATCACGCGACGTACCCGAAGTCTAAAAGAAACAAAGCCTTTCTAAAAAGCGAGACCAATTACCCATTAGCCGCCGAATACGCAAAGCCCGAAATCACGTACGGCGAAACACCACCGCTTCTCGTCCATTAGCGCATATCGGACTTTCTAGCCGCCGCCACTCGCAAAAGCACTCGTGCGAGTCGTGAAAGTTTTTGTTCGAACTTGGGCACACCGCGTATACATGTATGAGCGGTGAATGAAGGATCCGGTCGAAAAGAAAAGTAATAAAGAGAAAAAAAAGGGGGAGCAGGAAGCTCTCGCGGGTTGGTACGCCACTCTGATTGCTCGAGAGAAATGGGATTGAAATTTTTTTATACCTTCGCCGCGAGATTTTGCCTTGAGATGCCCTCTATCACTGCGTTTCTTAGATAATCAATTATATTGAATAAGTAGAGTTTGAGATTCTTGAAGAAATCACCGGGGCACAAATTGGAACACATGCAAACGGCAAATGAAACAATTGACTAAAATATTTGAAAAAAGTAATTGACTAGAAAATAGATATTGTATATGTTGGTTCACTGGCGAAGACCGTTCCACGCGACACTCACGAGCAAGACTAAACCTCTGGCTACTGTTTGTACTCGGATATCTGGTAGAACTAATGTTTTGGGTAGTTTTGATTTCCTAGTATTGCCCTTCTATACCAAGTATACTCAGTACAAAAACATTCGGTTCGTATTAAGGGGGTATGATAACGAAAAAATTTCAAAAAATGGAAATTTTTTTTATTACATATTTTGATTGTATATGTTATAATCTATATGAAAATAAA
>JAWWML010020556.1:0-18027 GCA_035047165.1 Ormyrus rosae
TTCCTAAAAATATAATAACTTTAAATGTCAGAAAAGTTAAGGTTTATTTTATAAGTAAAAATACCGCAAGTTGAAATGTTTTTTCCTTTTCTGCTTTTGCAGTAATAAAATAATTTTCATAATTGATTCCGATGCATTGACCAAAAATTTTCAAGATACAAATTATAATTAATACTTGCTTTAATTTTTTCATATTAATTTTATTTAAAAATACAATGTTGTAAAAATGTACTGAAAGAAGGTGTTGCGTTTGCACTATCCATTCGTTAACTGTTGTTAAAAATCAATAATCTTAAGCAATAACATTTATGCAAAAGTTTTCGTATTTTCAGTAAAGTGTAAAAATACGTAATATTTGCAGAGTATAATCATCATTAGACTCAAATATGTAGGAAACTTGTATATTCCAAACTAAACGTTTTAAACAATAAATTGTATTTTTTTTTTTAATAAAAGCTTGTCCTGTCAATCTAAAAGAAGCTAAGATAAAATCTTTGAATCTACATAATTTCGAGTTAACCGTGATCCAGGAGGAAACGCAGCTTAACTTTACCGCTGCTCTTTCGACTATCTATTTGGAATGTCTGTTAAGGTAAGATCGAGCTTGTTGTACTTTTTCTCTCTTTAGAACCTCAATTGTTTGTTCGATTAAGACGCTTGTACGAACCTTTCCTACTTAGCGCGATTTTTCCTTTTTTCTATTAAAAGTTTTTGTGTTTCTGATTGTTAACAAACTTGTATTCAGAAATTTGTACAGTATTTTTAATTTAATTCTTTTTAGTTTTATTCATTCTAAGGTTGCAATTAAAAGTATTATAAAATTTCTTACATTTTCTTGAGAATTCATCTACTTTTCTTATTTTTTGTCGAACAAAACAGAAAACTTCGATTAACAATGTTGCGATGGTATTCTAAGTCGCTTCTCATACTTTCATCCGAGTATATCAAAGGCTCTGAATTCTTCTTGCATAATGCAGAAGTTTGTAAATGTATAACATTTTTAACGAAACAAATAAACCCCTTTTCTTAGAAAACTTGAAGACAAATAATATACTCCAAAAAAACTCCAATTTAAGGTAAGGTGCGTTTGATACACATAAGAATCTTACGCGTAAACATTGTACACAATTTAACATTGGTGAAATTTATATATAAATATACTGGGCCGTGCTAAATTGTGTACAATGTTTACTTGTACGATTCTTATGTGTATCAAACGCACCTTACCCAATTTAACATCAAATAAAGGAACCAAGAAAAAATTCCAACAATATATCATCCAGTAAATAAAAACATATAAGATTGATTTTTATAGCTTCTCTATTCAGTAAAAGTATAAAGATAAATTACACAAAGAGGGAGTGTATTACAAGGGTGAATAGGGTGAGGGATATGAAAGCATCGCCACAATGCAGCAAGCGCGCGGCACGCTGTGCCGCATTCTTGCTCCTTGCTTTCTCTCTAAGTGCAGGTGTCGTGCCTGCGCACGAGTAGAAAGAGAGAATAAAAAAAAGAGCGTAAAAAAGTTGGGAAAGTTCGCAGAGGAGCGGAAAGCCCGCAAGTCGTAGCCTTTATATTTGAGTCGATGATTCGAACGCAATCTGGGTCAACATGCATGTGGATGGGGAGAATAAATTTATACGTCGTCATTTAAGACTGAACTCTCATCGGTTTTCGACAAAGGTTAGAAAGCGAAGAGAAAGAGACCTATTTTTAGTCATTTGGAGAATGAACTACCTTAAAAAGTGCAAACCGACATCAAGTTCGATTTAGCGTGATAATCATATTCTCTCGGCTTTCGATTAGCATTAGAAATGCCGTTTGTTCATTTGGATAATGTTTGAGTTGCAAATACGCAACAGCGTTTCACCTACAAACAACACGTTTGAGCGAAAATAATTAGTTAATGACGAACATAGTATTTTTTTTAAAGCTGCATGCTTCTGCTCTAAAGCGCAGTAAAAACATTTTCCCAGCGCGCGAACCGGAAACTTCATAAACCGGCTTCACAACGTATACGAAATTTACAAAGCTAAACGTCGCAGCCGTAATTCCCCGAGCAAATAGTAGATAAATCCAGGCCAGAACGGGACAATCTGGCTAAAAAAGCGTAAATCAGAAAGCGAGAGCCGGAGAAAGAAGAAATATAGGAGCAGGCTGAAAAAGATAGTGGAGAGCAGCGAGAGTCGGAATGGAAGAGCGATGGATCAAGCGGAGTGTCAAGCAGATAAAGCAATAGAGGAGCACAGATTGAAGGGACGGCGAAGTGAGATACCGTGTGCAATCCCCGCTGACAGAGAACACCGCTTTAGTCGAGAACGTTTCCATTTTAATGCGAATAATGAAACGCGCGCGCCCCCGTCTTTCTAAAGTACAAATTGTGTCTGCGTGTTTACAGGACTGGAGGTATTATGCCTGCGTCAGCGTTATTTCGTGGATTTAATACGGGGGGGCTCAACAAGTGCTTTCAATTATGTTTTAATCTTTTTTTAATGATGATGTATTTACACAATGAGATGTTGTATTATTATTTATTCGGAAGTCTAGAATAGTAAATTTGCAGTTTCGAACTTAAAGTTTCATTTTGACATTGAAAATTAATTCTAAGTGTAGGTGCTTGTATTCATAACAAATTTCCCCGCGGAAATAAAATGTTGTGTTTACTTTTGTTTTGAAATTCAATTTGATGAAAATAGCCTCAGGTATAGTGTGCCGAAGAATTTTTCTCTACATTCTTTTCTCTCTTGTCAATAGGAAACACGCTGAAACAACGAGGATTCGATTTTTACTTTATTTTCTTTTCTGCGATAGTATTTTCTTGTAAGTTAGAATTTAAAAATAGTTTTCTATATTTTCAAAGGGTCACAGAAGATATCGATTTTATTGAAAAATCGACGGTTTCGATAATAGCTCTTTATTTGCTATGCCATCACGTGGCTTTGAATCGTTAGAATGCATGATTAAATTTAAATGCACGTGCGATATTTGTTTAAGGGACAAAAGCCCTTGACGTTCATTGTTTAACTCGCTAACGAATAGTACCTAAAAATGTATTTAACAGACTTTTGTTCTCTATTTTATTTTAATAAATAACAGAAATTATTCTAGATATTTTTTTACAAATTTATATATATGAATTTTTTATATATATTGTTATTCTAATTTTATTATCTTGGTGTATAACGGAATGATAGTCGATTAAAGAAAGATTATGAGTAACAACAACATAAAAAGATAAAGAAAATGAAATACTTGCAGAACGGATAATAGTTGCTGAATGAAAAAGCAATGACGAGCAAAAATAACTCAATCAAAACAATTGTAAGAGTGTAATGAACTCTATAATAGCGGAACATTATCACTGAGCTTGAAAAATATAATTTCCTCTGATTAACACTACTTTCTTCTTTTTCTTTAGATAAGGAAGTACGAAGATACTTCTTTTATTTTTCATTAAATAAATAAATAGGAAGCAAATTATTAGGTCAATGTATGTACCCTACATTCAACATAGTAACAATAATGATAAATTTAAAAAAAGATTAATTTATTAGT
Organism: Ormyrus rosae; assembly: GCA_035047165.1. Taxonomy (NCBI): domain Eukaryota; kingdom Metazoa; phylum Arthropoda; class Insecta; order Hymenoptera; family Ormyridae; genus Ormyrus; species Ormyrus rosae. The sequence goes on from JAWWML010020556.1 coordinate 3,556, forward strand.
CTCGAGAATTATTAATTAAGTTATTGCGAAAATACAGTAAAGTAAGTAAGTTGTTGAACCACAGTAAAAATTTATTTTACTTATTGAAACTTATTTTTTTTTCTATTTAAATTAAAAACCGCTGCCAATTCCTTAGCTTTCCCCAAATTAATTTATCGTTCCTATATTTATAATAATATTTCAAATTTGTAATATATTAATGCATTACTTTAAAAATGCAACTAACTCCTATTAAATATACACAAAATTTATCTTTAAACAAATTTAAAGTTAATTAAATCATTTTTTCTCCCGTAATTATTGGACACAAAAAACTTATTTTTTTTTAATTGATTTGAACTATATTGATGGCATGAACGTAAACAATCACAATAAAATAATATTAAAAATAAAAATATGACTGTACTATATAATCGCGATACCACATATATATTTAAAATCGTTATAAAGCGAAAACTAGTGCATGAATTTTAAAAATTCTTTTTAATTTTGAAAATTTAATTTTAGTTTTGTAAAAGACCAAAAAAAATAATCTATCGATACTTGAAAAAGACCGATTATACACTGAGATACAGCACCTCAAAAAAATAGAAAAAAATACATAAATAATACCTTAATATTTTTTAAACTAATAAATTTCATAAGCAAAAAAACTATACAGCTCTGAACATACAAAAGATCTATACCTTTCCCAAAATTGCAAGTAATTTAAAGCCTTTTTCCTCCGGTAATCGGTAGACATAGAAAACTAATTTTTTTCAGTTTTCAGCTTTTTATTCAAAAACTAATTGACAAAATGAAATTTTTACAGATTAGCTCTATATATTCTTAATTACCTACAGAGCAGTTGATAATTTAAATTAAGAAATAATAAGCTTTTTTAAAAAAACACGTTTTTATTAAAAACAAAAGAACCATAAGAGCTAGGGTAACTTTTTTTTCTCTGAAATTATAGGTATTTTTATACTCTTTTAAATGGCCTTTGTTCGATTCAAATATCTCAATCCTATCATTAAAAAAAAAGTAAAATTAAATTTTTCGAAAATCGAAAATTGACGCTAAAACGAAAATGAATAAACATAGCAGTAAAATACACATTGCGCAGCCGGATTGTGAGATCGAACATCCAGCCAGAGGAAACGAACTATCTTCCAAAGCAGTATTATCCGACAAAAGCCTTTGGCAAGCCCTCGCAACCAAGCACGAAAATTACCGTCGCAATTTCAAAAAGTAAAATAACCTCCTGCCGCAAAGAAACTAGAGCGCATCAGACGGAGCAGTTCATCGGAGGCAAGCTGTGCAGCGCAGCTAGGAAGTTCGGATACACCGCCGCGAGCGCAGCACAAACATAGCAGCTTCCACATAACAATGCCGCCGGCGTTGCTGCGTTTGTGGCTAAGAAGATGTCACGTACAGCGCCAGTAAGAAACTACCCAATTTTTCCGAAGGGTTCTTGCGGAGTCGGGGATTCGTAAGTGGCGGCCAACTGAGTTTGGAAAAGGTGATTGGGAGTTGGCGCGGTCAATATTGCAGGGAATTCAGACGTAGGATTAGGATTATTTATGCTTCGTACGCTTTTTTTGATAAAGCCTACGCAGCGAGAATTAAATTTTACTTCTCTGCAAGCCCACCGTAAATTTTGTTTGCACACGTGAAAAGATGCGAGTAAACCTTTTTTTACGATCGTAAAACTTATATATTTTCTTTATGACTTGATGCTCTGGACGAGAATCAGTTTTTATAAATATACGGTATATTTAACTTTCAATACGGAGATGTAACACACTTTGACGTTAAAATATGTATAATTATATTCTGTTTTGCTTTAATCAAAGCGGCTCTTAATTTTATGCAGTGAAAACTGAGAAAGATCTGCGTTAATTAAAAATCTTATTGATTGTTGTACTCCATAATTTAAAACAATAACTGTAAAGGGACAATTAAATATGAAATTTGCGATAGTAAATCAATAAAAAAGCAGGAATACTGAGCTATAAATTACTATTTATTTCAGAAAACCGTTTTTGGTCTGGGAACCGAAAACATAAAAGTCAGTTTAAATAAAAATATCGATGAGTATCGAATATTTTTGAATTTCAGCGCCTGTGTAACTAGCGCTAACAAAATATTATTTTACGATACAGTTTCTTGAAATAGCTAAACAAGAGTACACGTAAATCGTATGATATGGTTTTGAAAATTTTAAAATACTGGTATGCGTGTAACTCAATTTACCTTTTATTAGATCTTTATGCTTTAGTGTATTATATATAATAAAAACAATTTAAAATTGTTTACTAAGAAAGTAACTTATGAAAGCACAAAGAAAAATTTGCAACACTAATTCATTACAAATAGTTATACTAAGGAACATACTAAAATAATTTTAAAGTATGGTGATTTTGATAATATTGCTTCTAAAAGATCCTATGTAAAACAATATTATTTCTCTGTGAACATTGCTATGTTACATTGTAAAAATACTCAGTTATGCAATATACTCTTCAACAAGATATGTAATGTGCAATGTTATTCACCATTTTATTTTTGTAAGGCCATATTTTTCTTTAGATTATTTAAATACTGCAATTAGTGTTTTTAATTATAGCGAATTAGAACTTTCGAATAAACCTCCAGTTTTAAAGTTAGATTATATAAAGGATAAAAAAGAAATAAGGATGTCAACTGCAGAGATATTATGTTTTTGTCTCTATTTTGGATTAATGGTAGGTGAGTTGAAAGAGACAATGAAGTATGAAAACTGTATAGAAAATTACGAAAAATTATTGAAATTGTAACGTCGCCTGTCTGTGCGCAGTGATACTGTAATTCTAAAAAGAACAATATCAGAACATCACACTTTGTACATAAAATTGTTTGGCCCGTTGAAACCAAAGTTTCATAATATGGTACACTATCCGCAGTTGATGCTAAAAAATGGCCCTTTAATACGTAGAGTATGAGATTCGAATCAAAGCATCGCGAAATAAGACAGGTGCTCAGGCAACGGCGTGTACAAACAATTTACTTAAAACTATAGCTATTCAGCAAAAATTAACTCTATGTTATTACACATTTTTTTCAATTCTTTCGGGTCAAATAGTAGAAGGTCTAGAAGTGCTTAAAGAAGTAGATGTTTTTTTTGAAAATGTATCAGATATAAAAAATATTAAAATACTTAAACATGTAGAGATACGGGGCTACAGATATTCAAAAGGAACTACAATTTTAGTGCAAATTGATGAAAATAATGGACCACAATTTGCAAAAATATTTAAAATTTATAAAATTCAGGGAAACATTAAATTTAGAATGTTTTCAATGGATACAGTAAATTTTGATAAACATTATCATGCGTACAGTGTTACAATTGATTCTGTACCAAATTTAATAAAACCATTAAGTGCTTTACCAAAGTCGTTACCTTGTACACTTATCGAAAAAAGTCATGGAACTTGTAGCTGCTAGGTATAGTTTATAAGTACAAATTTAGTATTAATCAATAATGTTTATGTTATCGATTTTGTATATTTGTATTTCACATGTAAATAATACATTTTCCTAATGAGAGTTGATTTTATTTGTTTTTTTATTACATTAAGGAGGTCTGGAACTCAATAAAAATTTTCCTTTTTCTTACCTGAAAAAAAATGAATTATTATCTAATATATATATATATATATATATATATGTACTATTTACCTGTTGAAACTCACAATCGAGCTGGATTTAAAGATACTCGAATTCGAGCTCGAATTCGACGGGGATCGAGCTGGATCGATCTCGAATTTGAGCTGGAATTCGTGCTACATCGACTTCAAATCCACCTGGAATCCTAGCTAGAAACACCTCAATTTTCTAGCTAGGATTCCAGGTGGATTTGAGGTCGATGTAGTATGAATTCCAGCTCAAATTAGAGGTCGATTCAGCTCAATTTTTTATAGCTTGAATTCAAGGCCGATCCAGCTTGATTGCGAGGCCAATCCAGCTTAAATTTAACCTGGAATTCCACTGGATTTTTTCAACAGGGCTTATAATTTTCGCCATTATAAAAGTGCAAATATCTTGCACTATTTTTCAATAATATAATTGTAGGATCTTTTATTAAAAAAAATATTATTTTTCCGCGAAAAATTTGGCCGTTGCGGCTTTGGCTCCAGGAGGCTAGGTTCTAGCGATCGTCCGTTCGAGGAACCTCAGCGCCTGGAATTCCCGGGCTGCTCACTCTAGCGAGCGCCGAGTGCTCGAGCGACCTAAACGCAGATGTTGCGCGAGCGCCACCACTCCTGCCGCGAGGCTATAAGAAGGGAGATCCAGCCCCGAGGGCTCAGACCTATTCGGAGCGGCGCGCGAAATTATATACCGTCATTACATTTTCTTCAACTTTTTATATTTTTCTTCAATCTTAATATATTATCACTATTTTTTTAAAACTAATAAAAAAGAGTTTTATTCCATCCTGACAAAATTCCCTACATAATGCAATTTTGCAATAATATATTAAGAAAATTTAGAATTTTGAAAGTATACTGTTAAGTTTTTTACGAAATAATATATCTACAAATTTAAGAAATTTATGTAATTTTTCCGAAACGTAAGATATTTTTTTTAGTATATATATTGCATTTCACAACTTAAATTCGCAGTGATTTTTCTTATAACATTAATAATTACGCATACTTCGTAGAAGAAGCAAATACATTTTTCAGAAAGTAAAAGTATTACGTTTTAGTAGAAATTCTATTCGTTTTATGAATGAACTTTCTTCTTTATCAATTGGAAGGAATATTTACTTTTAGAAAACGGAGAAACCCCGTTTTTTTTTTCAGGAAGATACCGCCTACGAAGCGTATCGCTAAAACAACTTTTTTTTTAGGTTAATATAGCATGCGTATCGTCTGATTCGCCCTTTTATTTTTTTCCGTGTGCATGACATTAAAATATTCAAAAGCAAACATATTTAATTATTTGATAATGATAATAAATAATAGTCGTATCTGTCGTTTTTAACTACAAAACTGGTTTAATGTTAACTAAAAACTTCTTAAACATTCTTGTCAATTGCTTAATAGTTTCTAAATTAAATATTTCTGTCACCGTGTCTTGAAGAGCATCACATTTTAAAGCCTTCATTTCCCAAATATCAAAAATGCCACTTTACCCCAAAGTTACAGAGGCGCATATTTATACATATAAAGCGCAAATCTCCTCGCGGCCGAATAGCCGGAATTCCTTTCATCAGCGGCAAAGGCTCCATCATTTACAGCGCCCGTCCTCGCGGCGCATCGCGGAGGTAGTTTGCGCGTAACGAGCTACGGTCGGCGCGCCCTCGGGGCAACTGCCTTATTTACCTAATGCGGCCGTATGTGCGGCCCTGAATTGTTTTCTCGCCGTTGTCGTGAAGCCCTGACGGGCCGCTCTTTGTGAAGCCAGCTTTCGGAAGGGACGACCCGGAACCCTAAGTGCTGTCTAAATCACGGGATTGACCGTGCAGTCCGGAAAGCTCGACGTTAAGCAGATTTCGCCGAAATGGATTATTTTATTAGGGCGGCGGTTGTTCCGAATAAGGCTTACGTCGCTAGAGGTTGAAAGTCCTTGAGAGTAAGTTCATTTTGAATATGTGGTGCTGTTTGTTTGCAACGATAAAGATTTTTTGCAAAAATTCAGAAAACTTAAAAAGTTTTTTCGTCCTATAGAAAAATTATAAGGTAATTTTAAAGACCAATAACTAAAAAACTTTATATAATCAAGTTATTAAAGTCAGTTTTCGGTCTTTGAAATTATATCTTACTAAATTTTCTAATATTTTTTCCATAACTTCAATCCTAAACACAAAACTTTTAAGGCGAACCAGATCAAAACCCATCAAGGGGTTCAACCTCTGGCTTGCGTCAAAGCCAAAATCTTTAAATATTTACATGTCGGGATCGAATTAGGTCAAGAGGCTTCTGGTGGAACCTACGTGATTACAAATTTAATATTCTATTATTGTTAATACTATTATGCAAATATTTTGAAAATTTATTATTGTAATTATTCTTGGCTACTTTGAGGACTACATTTATATATAACAGAATAAAGAGAAAAGCTAAGCAATATTTTTTATGCAGATAGGATGTAGATTTTATAAAAAAAATTAAAAAAGACACTCAATAAAAGCCTCTAAAGTTTGTTTGAATAGCATTACTACAATACGCAGTACATCTTAACTGTAGTGAACTACAGTAAGTTATAGTGTCAAAGTCTTAGGAGAACATTTCAATTTCGACGAAGATTCTGTTCAAACTGTTACTTGATTGAACAATGGCTAAGCCCATTTAAGCCCATTCCCATTTCTTTCTTCGCTAACTTAATACTGTAATTTAGCAAACAAAAAATGGAATTTCACGGCTGCACCTCCGATAAAGCCGCATTGCATTATTCAAACTAATATTATAACGATTGGAAATGGAAAATATTCCATTACATTTAATTTGTGCGTAAAATTGGAAGCTGAAATGTAGAAGATCAAAGTAACAAGTTTGTGATATTTTGTAAAGTATGTAAAAGTTATTTATTTTTATTAAAAAGCAATAAATTTAACGAAATAATTAAATCAAGAAAACAAAACGTACTTTTTCAATGTTTTTTTTAAATACAATAAAATAAACTTGAGAATCAAAGTATATTACTATTCGAATTTAATCAATTAAATTATTAACTTGATGAGAATTTACAGAGTTTTTGTTATTTCCGTAGGATAATCCTCTTGATAAGGGTTCAGTTCACATTTTCATTTCGATAAAAAGAAACAGACCTACTCGTGCAAAACGAAAATATTCTGGAAAAGCCCACATTCACATTTACGTGCGTTAAGCAGAGTGAGTTTGATGTGGAAAGGAAATGTAAGTTTATATATATCTTTTCTGTAATGCCATAAACTTTATCTGCTTTCTCGGTGGGACTAGAGTTTCAAATTACATTTATTTTTATGTGCTGAATAATAGCGAATGCTAAAAAGCTTCTTTTTGAATATCAAAACTTGTTTTCTTTCAAATCGTGTTCTTCTTTTTTTTATACCCCATCCTATTTTAGAATAATCTTTAACAGAGCTAACAAAAAAAAACAACCCTCTACGCTAAAAAAAATAATTCCACAACTGGTGCACTTATTAATCACCCCGAAAACGTCAGCGACTCGAACCGCAAGTCCACGGCTAATAAACAAATAGCCGAGACAAACGTCAACCTGTGCGCGCCTCTGTTCCGTAAGCGTGGCACGCCGCGGCTAACGTCCTGACTTGGAAAGCCGAATCCCGCGCTCTCGCTTATCCTCCTCGTTCCGGTGTCAGGAAGTTTGGCGCGTCGCGGCGTCGTTTGCATGCGAGCTCGTTATCTCGCGCGCGCCGAGCCACTTGGATTGGACAGCCGCGGGGGGGAGGGCGTCAAGGAGATTCGCCAATGAACACCTCGGCGGGGGCAACCCGGGGACATTGTCACTCGCAGAGCTGGATTAGAGCTCGGCTTAATTTTCGCCTCTGAAGTGCTTATCTGCATTCTGCTTTTGCTCTCGCGGCCGCGCCTCGTTTGTGGATGCGAGGGACCCTTTTCTTTTTTTTTTCTCCATGCTTTCAGCTTTTGCCGCGCGGCTTTTTTATCGTGGTCGCTCGGATTTTTCCATCCCTGAGAGGCTAAGTGGAAGCCTCAATGCCAAGGCTCCTCCTTCTCCTCTCTCTCTCTCTCTCTGGCTTTGCATATTTATGAGCGTTCTGGGGCTAATTAGAGGAGGTGTAAAGAGAACCGCGATGAAAAGGGCTTATCAGGTTTTAGAAAATTTTTGAATTTGAATCGGTATTGCTATAATTTTATTTGGATCTATTGCTTGGATTAGTATTTATAAAAAGGTATTAAAATACTTTTGTCATTTAAATTTATTTTAGAAGAAAAATTTTTTTGATGCAAATGTTTTCATACAAACATACAAGTATTAACCTTTAATAAAATGTCGCGAGTGATCGATATAATATCTACCTTCAGTCAGGTTGAGGACTCCATTTAAGAAATTCATTAACATATTTTACATTGGACTTTACCTTGTCGGCGGAGCTGGTCGATACATCGACCAGCCACCAGGTTGGGTACAACCTCATATCGGAATTCAGTAAGACAATTTTGAATCAAACAGGATTTATTTTTGTGATTTTAGCTTTTTTAATTTGGAAGAAAACATTGCATTCGGTATATAGGTATATGTCCAGATAAAAAATCGGTTGATTATGCCAAAGAACGGTGCATCAATTTTGAACGGACAAGTAATATTGGAGAGCGAAAAAAGCTCATGCTGCGCTGCCTACCCCGTCACTTATCGCTGACGCGGTGATGTGTTTGTGAGTGTTTAAGTACGTTTATAATTACAGGTAATTGTAAGGACGACAAATCAACTTTAGTAGGATCCTCTTCTCAATATTTGAATTACTTATTGTTACGAGCAAAATTTTATGATTTTGAAAGTAACAGCTCCTTTATATCTGTTTTACAGTTTTATCGCCTGAAATAAATAGTACACCTCGATTGTTTGTAAAAAAATTATAACACAACAAGCTTGTACTCGTATTAGATTACAGCATGCATTCTTTAATTAAATCTAGTTATAAGTTAGTTTTTATGATACGTCACCCACCGCAGAACGGTATCAAACTTTTTTGACAACAGAATAGAATCGCTCAAAGAACTCACCTGCAACAGAAATAAAATATATGTATATGTTTAGTAAAATTTTCCATTTTGCAATTTATTTATCTAATTAATCATTATTTAGCCTCAAATAAAAGAGTCCATCATAAGAAACACGCATCAGTAAACCACAACAGGATCAAATTTCACGCTTCCAACATAATATCCCATCAGGAGCGTCGCGCAACCCCAAATCCGCAAATTCCGTTTCGTCAGGCGCACGGCGCTCGAATTAGACGCGCACCGTCTGACAAAGCCGTACTTAAAGACTAAAACCCCTCGCATAATTCAACCCCTCCGCCGACGCGAGCAGCGTCTCTTTTAATCCTTACCAAAAACTTGCTCTCCCCCAACCGCGCGGCCAACTTCCACGCAACGTCATCCCGTCTCCGTCCGCCCGAATCTTTGATTCCGGCGATGATGCGCAGACCGGAAATTCGTTATCAAGCGGCCGGGGCATAATCGCGTTTCGGCTTTCGCCGATGCTCGCCCGAAATTACGGGCAAAACCTGTTAGGTGAGTTAGAGTACCGCGCAGGGGGGGGGAGGGTTACTAATGCACGCCGTATCGACCTTCATCGATGCGCGTATATATTTGCATAAGCGATGCGCGTCGTGAACTATGCGCGATCGGGCGCGACTAAATTTGTAGCCGAGCAGGTCGGCCCGCGCGTGTGTCTCTGCATGCACTGGTTGCCGCGACGCTTCGTTATAAGTGCGCTCGTTAATTTAAATTAATGATGCAATTTCGCGTATAGCGGAAGACGGTTATGCGCGAGGTCGAAGGCTGGTTTTCTTTTTTTTTTAAGGGATCTACGTGCGGAAGTGTGTCAAGTTGCGTCATTGTGTGTCGTTTACTTTAAAAAAAATGAAACGGAGATGTTTTATGTCGCAAATTAACGTTTTATGTTCCAAATGTCGTGCTCACGGCGTTTTTTCAAAATTATTTTAACAAATAATCAACGTCCCGATTAATTAAAAAAATGTTCTTTACTTCAGGAAATAATGATTAAACATTAAACATTCATCGTTTACTAATATTTACTGTACCTTTCCATCATATATTGGGTGACTTTCGCAATGTTATTTTATAAAAAATAAGTACTAACAAGTAGCCATAAACAGAAGATAATTACGCCCTTTAAATTATATTTGGTCAAAATCTCGAATTAAACTTTGAAAATCTTGGTGAAGCTTTGAAAAACCCAAAACCGCTTAAACAAGCTCCCGACATTCCCTAAAAAAAAGACGAACCCTAAAGCAGCTAATTGAGGATCCCTCGCAGGAATCCCTAATCGTCGCGCCTATTTACAGAGCGGCAGCCCGAGACTACTCCCGCGTCGTCGTCGTCGTCGGAGCGCCGGCAAGCCTATATATCGCAGCTGGCGAATAATTGAAGCTCCCGGGGCTGCAGACGCAGCGCGGCGCGAGCGATCGCTAATTACGCGCAGCGTGCACGCCGCGGCTCTCTTGGCCGGGTCTCGCGCCTGTGCATAAGCCGACCCGCCGCGCAGGAGCCTGGCGCGCGAGGCGAGAAATTTCGGATTTCCGCGATTCTTCCCCCCGCCGACTCCCCCGGAAAATCCAATTACGTCTATTTTCGAGCGAGCGAGTTATTGATAAGGGGGCGGTGATTTCTTTTACGTTTTTGTTCGCGGCGCGGGGGAGAGAGAGAGAATTGATGTTGTCTGCAAAGGGATTGAAAAGGAATTGAGTTTAATGGCTTTGGCTGCGGCGCAGAGCCGATTTCGACGGCGAGCGATAATTGAGATTCTTTTTTTGCCAAATTGGCCCGACGACGTTAACGTGATAAAGTCAGCCGGCTGGTACGCTCGAGAAATTATAATAATTGAAATTGTGATTTAGGCTTCTGTTTTCGTTCGATGGTGCGTCGGTTTTGAATCATGCGGATTTGTGAAATCTGCGGGAAAAATGTGAAAAGTAAGAAAAAGTCGAATGGTGATTGATGGTATTTTATAAAAAAAATTCTAAATTTCATTGCTGTCATACAGGTATTATCGTAGATTTTTATCATAAATATGAGAATTCAAAGAAACAAAGAAGCTTTTTTATGGTATAAAAATGATAGTGCAAGTTTTATTGTGCACTTCCTGATGTGTAATCCTCATAATTTTTTACCACCGATAAAAAAATGGATGGCGCTATTCCGTGCTATTAGGCAGGAAAGTCTTTATCATAAAACTTGTAACTGGGGAGAATAAAAATTTTATTTATTATCCTAATGCCTCGAAATTACGTGAAATGATGAAATAAATATTAAATCATCGACGATCGAAATTTGATCGAATTTTACTGAATTTTATTAAAGAGAAAGGACAATCGAATTTTGATATTAAGTTATCGTCGTTTATTCAAGTTCATTTCAGATTGATTAATATCCTTTTTTGCTAACACCTAATAATTCCGCTCTAATTACTTTCCAAAGCCATACTATCCAGCTCTCAAGACACCTCTGTTCAAACAAGGTAAATTATTACTTTTAAAATTTCAGCTCCGATTATTTCATTACTCTCGATTCTCCAAGCAGCACTTAATCTCATCTCCGCGAAAAGACGAGAGCAAGGCCGGGGAGAAAAAAAAGCGCACAGAAAGAAAAGCAAATTAATCGGGCTCGCGATTCTGCTTCTCGGCGCCAACTGTCACCGAACACTTTTCCATCTCGGCAGCTTCCTTTGCCGGCACTTTGGGAGCTCGCAGCTCTTCTGGTCTGCTCTTACTCTCTTTGTTGGCTCGGCTGTACGTCCGCTTCTCTTTTTCCCGTCTCCTTTTTCTCGGAGCCACCCTCTAATTGGCCGAGCCGCTCGGTTGTGCACTTAAGGAATAAACGCTCGCCTCGCTTTGATCGATGCCCGCGGCCGCTGGCTTTTACGACCGATATGCGGAGGTGTAGGGACAGAGGAATGTACGTCCCCGCAGTCCGGTTTATTTTTCCTCGCGGTTATCGGACGGGTTACTTTCAATTTTCTTAATTATTTTTTTTTGTCGGTTTGTAGGTCGGCGGTAATGGCTTTCTTTGGTGGATGGGAAGGAAGAGTAGTTTTTTTTAGAAAATTATGAAATGTTTACGAGGATTAAAAATGAAGAAAAATCTTGATACTTTTTCTTAAGATGCATGATTGTTCTGTAACATTTTGTTTGCGTATCCGGAAGTTCCATTTTCAACTTGGGATTCGCTTTCCAGTTCTAAAACAGGAATAAGACTTGGAAGAAGAAGTATTGAATACTACGTCCGTTATAAATAATGCTTCGATCGGGGACAGATCGAGATAGAATCAAGAAAAAAAATCAAAAGTGAACGATAAAAGAACAGAAATAGAGTTAAATTTCAAACTTGAAACTATTTCAACATTATTACGAATTTTTAAAAAAAAAACAAGCTTGACATAATAATCGACTGCTCTTCACTTAATTAAAGTGTTCACTCTTAAAACTTGCATTATAAAATATAAATCGTCTAATCAATAAAGTATACTCAAGTGTTAAATTTTAAATATTTAATTGTTTCTCTTATCACCCCTCGACAGTAAAATACGTAAAATCTAAGTAAAGAATTGATTTTCTCACTTCCCTTTCGCCAACTAAAGCATAGCAATCCTCCTAGAAGCCACTTTGCGGAATAAAAAGTGCAAAACTAAGATAAAACGTCATTATTCCTTATGCAAACGGAATGTCTCGCATACTTCAGCGCATAATTCAGTCCTCAAATGAACCCCCGGAATTTTGATCTTGAAATCTCTATAAAATTCAAAATAAAAATTACAATTTAAATTTCACTTCTAAAACATTTGTTTTATTTTAATGTAAACAATAATAATATCGAAGAATACAAATCGTTCTATACAAAAGTTTTCGGCTATGTTTCAGTAACACTTCTTTCTTCATCACAAATTGGTTTAGTCGAATCAAGGATGTCTGCAGATTTCAAAATATCGTCACAATTGCAAAAAATATAATAAGCTGCGACTTTCTTGAGGTAATTGAGTCTATATTGCTCAGCCATGCTAATGATCGTAAATACATTGTCGATCGTCAAATTTTTACGAATTACTTTTGCGCAAATGAATTTGAGTTCTTCTAAAGCATATTTATCAGCTGCTATTAAAAGATTTATAGCTTGATCATAGTTAACATTATCTGTATCAATATCACCCGTATAAACGTATAGTAGTAGCCGGTTCATGACTTCAGGATCTACATCGCCAATTATTACTCTATTTTCGTTGTTTTCTTTCATGTCATTGTTAAACATCGCATAGAAGACTGGACTTTGAGCAGCAAGCAGCGCTTTGTGTACTGGAAATTCCGTATTTCCTGCGACCAATAATACATCACTCATGTTTCCATTTTTAAAAAAAATTTGTAAATTTTGTGAAAATTTAGAATTGTAGGATTGTGGAGTTTTAGTTATTTTATGTTGCTCAGAATTATGCAATAAATTTAGGACAAGTTCTGTTTCATACGCTGTCGACCTACACTGCTCAACACTGCAATAACAAACGTCAAGGAATTCGATTTCTTCGCTATTTCCTACGTTGATACGCGAATAAGAATATTGATTTAGTATTTCTCGAAATTTGTTCTTCAATTTAATATTTACAAACAAATAATCCCAATCAGAATCTACGAGTAATACACGTAAACCCTTTCGGTCTACGAATACCACCAACCTTGCCTTAAAAGAAAAATTAATATTTAATATTTCAAGAACACTTGATGCCGCCACCCAATCGCGGTTAGAGCAGTACTTAACTTTTTTAGTATTATAAGTAAGACGTGTAACTGATTCACAGCTTTTGTGATTCATTTTTTATCTGAAACAATAAAACTAAAGTTTAAACAACCCTGGCAAGGACAGATGAAAGAAGAACTCAATTCCTTCTTATACCTTATAAAATGAATAAAATTCAGGCCCTTTCTGCACGTACAAGTCGGTCAATCACGCTTTTGCAATACTTTCAAAATTAAACGTCGTTGGTACACACAATCTTTTGCCAATTACTATAGTTATAAATTCGTTTAATCCTTTTCTCTCCTTCAGTGGAAAAATCAAACTACCAAATCTTTTGTCTTAGAACGTTACAACGAGCAATCCTACTGTAAAAGGGAGTAAGCGATTAGTATCGAATAGAGCCAATTTAGATCTTTATATCAAACAGCTCATTGGTCGATAAAGGAAAATGGCGATTTAGTATACATACATAGATTTTAGAGGCAACTTCGTAGCGTTATCAAATAGCTCCTTCGAGCATATACTACTGGAGTAATCCCCCAATAGAATGAAAGCGTGACTATCTGAAGAGAGAGATAACAAGCTAGCAGTTGATACCTATCTCTCTCTCTCGCCGCTCGTGATTGGCTGCTATATTTCCACCCTTCTACCTTTTCAAATTTAAAATAAACATTGCAGTCGCCGATATTTAATTTTTTTAAATCATTAAATTTTCAATAATATCGATGTAAAAATGTCTAAAACGTGTTGTGTACCAAATTGTAAATTAAAAAATGATGACCTAGGGTGCCTAAAGCTTCATTTTTTCAGTTTATTTAACATAAATTAAATAAACATTTATAGGTTATAGTTTTTATTATTATAGTTTTTATTATTATAGTTTTTATTATTTTATTTTTTTTATTTACTATTCTAATTATGAAACGTATAACTATTTGAAAACCTCGAAGTGTTAAAAATAAAAAATAATTCGGAAGTCAAAGGGAACCCAACCGATTATTTATCAAACAAC
>JAWWML010020567.1:0-18017 GCA_035047165.1 Ormyrus rosae
ATATTAGTTTTTTGAAACAACGGTAATTTTTTTGTAGAAGTTATAAGTGAAATTGTGGATTTCATGACGGCATCTCCTTAAGACTCCATGTACAAGGTAGTAACTTCACAAATTAATTACTATTATTCTGTGTAGCTAGTCTTCTTAAAAATGTAATATGTTATAAAGAATACTAAAATGAACTTATAATTTTCTACTGCTTTGATAAATTCTAATTTCTGAGATGCTGCTGCGAAATAAGACTCATAATCTTTAATTGGCACGGGTATTGTTTCCTCTTGTTATGGATAACGAGCTGTTTTTTTTTTTTTTTTTTTTTTTTAAGTGTAATATTAATTTGTTTCAATTTTAAATACATTAAGAAAATACACTGAGAAAAATTGTACATTAAAAATTACTATACTGTATACTAAAGTGTATGCAAACTTGCATTATCCTAAAAATTACTCTACTATATCCTAAAAATGAAAAAAACTATATCAGTTGTTACTATATGTATATTAAATTTTAGGATAATGCAAGTTTGCATACACTTTAGTATACAGTATAGTAATTTTTAATGTACAATTTTTTCCCCATTTTTCTCAGTGTATATTCCAGTAAAAGTTGTAAAATGATTATTATTATTATTATTTTTTAATCTGATTTAACGTCGCTCTATTTATGCTGCCAGGGCCTAACATCAACGGGGGTCGTCGGTGTGTTTGTAAACAAAGCACGTATGTTTTACCACAGTGCTGCTTGTTTCAATCGGAAGAGACTAAGGCTTTTGAGGTCGCAGTACGAATTAATTCCTTTCGCTCTTACCGATCGAGCCACGGAAAACCCCACCGAGCGAGATCCGCAACAGCCAGCCTTATTAGTATTCATGCACTCCTGCATCGCGATTCTCCAGATTGACGGGGATTCGCACTTTCGCCCTAAGCGACGTTTGTCTTGGGAGGCAAGAACTTACCGCCTGAGCCAAACACCGCTCAAGATTATTATTTTAAATTCATACCACGAAAGTATGACAGTAATTTTTATCTAATATTTGCTGAAATTTTTAATCGAATCATATTTATGGCGTTAATTAACATTTTTAGTAAGTAGTAACTAGACCAAAAACTAGAACCATTGAATGAATTTTGTAAAAATAGAATTTCCTTCTGCCAACGCTCTTTAGAGATTATTCGCCGACAATTATTTTGAATGAAGCGGCGGCAACTGAAAGTAAAGAAAACTTTCGAAAACAGGAGTACTTTTACCCTGTAACGAAACGTGCGCTCGAACGCCAACACGTACGTACTCCAGAAAGTGCGAGTGAGAAAAGGGCATACATTTCGAAGAATTCGGAACGAACCGCTTTCCATCGATATAAAATAGAAAGGTTTACAGACCTCTAATTTACGCAACGCGACTTACGTTGGAACTGTATGTTTTTTCTATCCCTTTTTTCGACCTTGAGGTAGACTTTGCAAGTACCTTTTCTCCCTCCGGGTGTTGGATCTTGAAATCTTCTGTGAAAAACACAAGGAAAAGGAAAAAATGATTTCTTCCCTTGGAACCATTAAAAGACCAAGTTTACGCGCTGCTCTTGTTAGAGGAATTTTCGAGCTTTATTTATGGTCTTGTTTTAAAGTTGAGAAATTTTGCTCAATTGCAGTACCGTTCTTTGTTACTCGGGTAAGAAGTGGTTGGTTTGCTAAGAAAAAAAAATATTTTACGTTTACGTAAAAGTTCCGCGTACTAAAAGGGTGCTGTATTTCTTATTTACTTTAGATAGAAAATATTCTTGACTTTATCTCTGGAGAAATCGGCGGGGAACGCGTTTGTGCTATGCGAAATAAAAGAAAAAAGTTCATGCATAAATTATTTGGAGAAATTGTACGAAAACATATTTGTGTGATTATAAGTCGAATTTTTATTTGCATTTAAATAGATATTTAAAAATGTAATTTAATCGTAAATATTCGTATTATGAATGTGCTTCAATTTACAAAATTACTTTCACAGTATTTATAAGCATAAAATTTCTTAAGAAGTGCATGCAGATGAAACATTCTCGAATAATAAAAAGAAAAAGAAATTTTAAAAAAGTGTCTACTAAGAACATAGAAATAATATTTTTTTTGCCCCTACTGTATATTAAGATTTACGAAAATTTACATATTTTTTAATGCAAATTTAAAATATTTTTTTACGTGAATATAAATAATATTTTAGAATCTAATAACGGTTACGCAAGCCATATTTGACATGGGAGACCTCGCAGAGGTTCTCCAACAAGTTAACAAATACTAATTTGCATTGTTAATTGAAAATTAAAAAAGAAAGAAATTAGATTCTAAAATATTATTTATGTAGCAAGAATTAGAGTCTCTTAATTCATAATTTAATATAATTTAACAAATCTGCACTGCATACGAGGAAATCCATATAACTTTTAAATTTAAAGAAAAAGAAAAATAGTTTTAAAAATTCTAAGCACACACCTTCACCCAATATTTTCATACCAGGAATATCGCAGAAAATAATAATATTAGCGAAACTCTGTTTTTTAAATGCCTCAAAATGATAGAAAAAATGCAGATTTGCAGATAATAAGAAAATGATTTATTGTAGGTAAGAGAGAAAAGTTGTATGGATTTCCTCATGCATTTGAATGAAAACTGAAAAGGAAGCGTGTGACGAAGAAGTCTGACGAGATTAACCTTGTGATTTTTCCTTAGGAAGTGAAACGGACCGCTCGGCGCGTCCGGAAGTAGGCATGCTGGCATCGGGAGGCTGGTCCGGAGAGGCAGGCGGCAGCAGCAGGCGCCTCGGCGCCGCTTCGGGCTCCGCTTCGTCGACTGGGCGGTCGACCGAGATGTGAGCGCAAGCCTATAAGAGCCAGGAGGAGGAGGAGTAGTCGCGCGTCTAGCTTGCTGCCTGCAGAGTGATACTCCCCAGAGACTAGACACACGCCTGCCACCGACATGCTGCCTACAAATGTTATGTCCTTCGTCAAGAAGGTCAGTCGTTCATTTTTTCACATCCCTTACTGTTTTCTTTATTCGCCAGTTCTGTACAACTTAACCAATTATTAATAGTAATTGGAGGAGGAACCAAAGAGAATAGTGCATTCATTTACCGTTAATTATAATATTATTTCTACTGATTTTCATCTTCCATATATAGTTAGCAATAAAAACAATTATAAGTGCAATAAATGATTTAATTATTATACTGGGAATCGAACCCAGGATCTTCTGTTAATTATCATTAGTCAAGGCTTTCTTCGTACATCTGTAAAAGTTAGTCAAAGGAAACTAATATTCCATCACGTAACAGAATAAATTGTCAATATGTTCTTTAATAAAAAATTACGGTATCTTTGTAAATATTACTTCAATCAATAAAATTTCAAATTTAATTAAAAATTACGTTTGTTTAGGTGCAAATTTAGTAAATCTTAATTGGTGTTAATCCTTAAATTCTAGCAAAACGCGCAGTCGAACACGTCCTGGTTGTCGTAATAAATAAATAGGAGGCAAGTGCAAATAATGCTCGAGATTATTAAGGAGCAGGCGACAAATTGAATCGCGAACAGCGTAGTAGGAACTGCGCTGTCTCGCCCTTGCGCCTCTTCCGCCGTTGACTTGACCCTGACCGGGAATGTATGCTGCGCCTCTCTTTCTCCCACGTTTCTCGTCTTGAGTCTGTCTCGCTGCTTATCTCTCGCGGTTTCTTTCCAAAAGTCGGTGCGTTCTGTTGATTTTGCCCCAGTTTTTATTGCATTGAAACTTTCCTAATTTCATTCAGCTGATGTTGTTCTTGCAGTTGGAGAAAGTAAGAAATTTTGAAGAATGGGGTGCTGGGAAATTGAAGTTGCTTATAATTCTAACTATTTGTTCAAGGTTACAACTGAGTAATTTGCTTAGGAAGAAGGTGTTGATGAAATATGCACTTATCTCATTTTCATTTTTCTTCATTCTTCTAATATTACGAGCTCTCGTTTATTGTAGATACATTTATTCTATTTTTCATCTGGATGTTTGAGAAATTACATTTTCCCAAGTTGATTTATCAGTAATACTAACAGGTTTACATCAGGTGAAAAATGACTTCTTCCTCCTCTGTCGAAAGTCGATACTCGCGTAATTCGCCCTTTGCCTTGGGGAAATAAAAAAAAACTCATGTGGAATCAGATCACGTGAATAGATTCGACGAACTGTGCCACAAACTCCGCCCACACAATTGCATACAAAAAAGATGGCAATAATATTTTAGTTTAATTCGTTTATTAAAGATAAAAAATTTAACCATATTTTTATTGATAATACTTTTTTGTAATAAAAAGAATTGCTTTTTTTCTTATTTAATTCTGATAATGATATCTCGAAATTTTATTAGTAATAAACATTTCAAAGTACAAATTTGAAAATTGACTCTGAACCCAGCGGTATCTTTGCTTTTATTATTATTGCTAACGAAATTTGGGTCATGCCTCCTACGAAACAGCATAAAAGCTTACATCTTCATAACACGATCTACTCAG
Organism: Ormyrus rosae; assembly: GCA_035047165.1. Lineage (NCBI taxonomy): Eukaryota > Metazoa > Arthropoda > Insecta > Hymenoptera > Ormyridae > Ormyrus > Ormyrus rosae. The sequence continues at coordinate 4,520 of JAWWML010020567.1, forward strand.
TTCTCACTCTCGCCCCATTCACCCCGGCGACTATATATCCTCGGTAAGCCGGCCCTACATCCATAATCCAGTCGGAATAAGTAGTGAAAGTCTTGATCCCGAGGATGTATATATTTCGCCCTTCGAATGCCAGCGATTCCTGCACACATAACAGCCGTACTGGAGAGTTCTTGTAGAAATGACACCTCAGAAGTTTTAGGGCCTCGTTTCAGTAGTTCCTTGTAAACTTGACTTATGCGCGCTTCAAAAATTTGTTTTGTGCTGGAAAGTCGGTCAGTTCTGGTGTTTAACAACTACTCGAGACTCCTTTTGCGAAGAAACTTTAATGAATTTATGCTTATTCTGATATTGCTTTTTTCATTACGACTTTTATTTTCTTGAGCCCGTATAATTTCGTTTCGATCCGGCTTGTTTGATCCAGTTTCGGAGATGACGCTCTGATAATCCAATAATAAGTTTTAATGAATTTTCAAACTAGTCTTTTTCGCGGACTAATTTATTCGCATTTACTTTAGAAAAACGAGAATGCGAGCCGTCAGGAAGCGCTTATAAATTAAATATATAAAAATGCACTCCCTTTGATTAATCTGATGGCTTACAAGCATTTGTTTCGTATTTTGCTGTAAATCAAGTTTAACAGTAATTTTGCTGTTCCCAATCCGAAAATTCGACAAAACCCTTTTGGAACTTTCTCCTTCGGTGGTGGACTTTCGCGACGGATTGCGAGCTTCTTACTGCGAGGCTCATCGACGATTCCGGCCCTGTCCTCGTCCAGTTTCTCATTATGACGGAATTTACGGCTGTTTTTTCAGAGTTCACGTCGAGAGCGACCCCTTTTTGCTTGCCCTTCGACTTCCTTCTTGCGAGCGCGTGACCCCGAACTCGGAAGGAAACTAGCACCGATTGCTTTTCTACTCCTCTCCTTTAACCTACAGATGAACGAGGAGGTACTGTTGAAAAAATACGCTTTTCATTTCACTCCAGTGTGTAGCCTTAATTCTTATATTTAGCTACTTTTTTTTAATTAGTTTTTTTTCAGTACTTTGTACTTGTTTAGAGAATTTAAATGAATGAAATAAAAATGATAAATACTGTTTGCTTCCTCCAAGAATAAATGGTTTTGGAAAAATGTCTACATGCATTTATGTGTGTTTATGTGTGAATACGCCTGGATCTCAGCCTCTACTGAACGGATTTGCATCTTTCACTTATTTTCTTTCTTTTCGGCTCTTTTTTTTATGATGACGGTCAAAAAGTTCTTTTTTTGTTTAGCTTATTCATTTTTGTTTTATCGCCAATTTTCGATTTTCGAAAAATTTAATTTAATTTTTTTTAATAAATTTAAAAATACCTATAATTTCAGAGAAAAAAATTACTCTAGCTATCATGGTTCTTTTGTTTGTAACAAAAATGTATTTTTTTTTAAAGCTAATAACTTTTAAAATAAATTATCAACTGCTCTGATAAAAATATTGGTAATTAAGACTATGTGTATCTAAGGTCTGTAAATATTTCAGACCATTTTGCCAACTAGTTTTTGAGTAAAAAGCTTAAAATTGAAAAGAAAATGAGTTTTCTATGTTCAACTATTACTGGAGTAAAAATGCTTCAATTGACTTGAAATTTTGGGAAAGGGTAGATCTTTTGTACGTTTAGAGCGGTATAGTTTTTCTGCTTGTGAAAATGTTTATGTCAAACAATATTGAGGTTTCATTTTTTTTTAATTTTTTGAATCGCTGTACGGATCAATTATCCATTTTTCTTAATAATCGACAGCTTATTTTTTTCGTCTTTAATTTTTTAAATTCAGCTACTAGTTTTTGTTTTATAACGATTTTAAATTATGTATGGTATTGCGATTATATATAGTAGATAACATAGTACAGTAAGATCTTTATTATTATTATTATTATTATTTTATTATGAGTATTTATTAAATTAGTTTCAGTATCATAGTTGTAATGTAATAAATAATTACTTTTCTTTGGCTGATAATTACTAGAGAAAATTCAATTTACTAGAAATTTTTATTTAATTGTGAAAAGATAACACTACGTTAAAATCACATTTTTGTTTTTGTATTGAACATCAGTTTTTTATACGATTTGTAAAAAGCTTGATTTAGAGCATGCATTTTTATTCAAGCTTGCGCGAAATCGAGCTTTGCGCATGGAGTTTCAAACATTCTGTTTTTTAGGACTTTAAATATTCCAATAACAAAATTTTTATTTAAATATTGTTTGCTGTTCATTAAATTCTAGAATGGACGTATATAAATAAAATAGTACAAAAATAAATAATTAATTAATCATAGAATAGTTTGAAATTAATATGTTGTTGAAATCGATTGTTTTTACTGAGTCTCGGAGATAATATTGGAACGGTAAATCAGTTAGGAAGAAGCTAAGTGTCAATGAATTGGCAGCGGTTTTTAATATATTCAGAAGTTATACGTTATTATTGTTATCTTTAAAGCTATATAGTTTATTTTAAAATCCTTTTTTTAATACTAATGAACATTAAATTAAGAGGGATTACAATCGAATGAACTCTGGAGGTAAGATTTCAACATGGGTGTTGGTGAAAAGCTTACTCCTTCAAAGCAGTGAATGAAGACATAGAGCTGACATGCACACATACGCATCCATACATATATATTAGATTATGCTTAAAGTTGGTCTGTTTCTTCGAAATGGCAAGAATAATTAGGCACTAAAAAGAATTTCTCTTTAAAAAATCGAAAGCATGCATGACCGGACGGTAAAAAGTAAAGCATAACAGATTTTCGCTGAAAATGACGCACAAAACTGTCGAATCGCCTTCTTCATTCTAACTTTCCGTACTTTCACCTCTCGAAGAAACTCACGTTACAGGATTGAACTCGCCTTGTAGCCTCTCTGGCTGTCTGTATATACGAGGCGCATAATCGGTGGCGCGTCGAAAATATGCGCCGGTCGTTACGCGTAATATCCCTTCTGGCGGCTTGCATACCCTCTCGCGCGGTCACGTACACCTGAGTAACGCGCGTTTTACGGAAAAGTTTTCCGGTGTACCGAGAGCTATGCATGTTTTACGACTAGTTGCGCGGTGGAGAAGCGAAGCTTGCCCGCGAGCATCGACATGCGCGACCCTCGGCAAAATAGAGGGGCCGTGGTCGTTAAACGAGCTCAACGATTCGGTTGTCAGCCGACGGGATAGATGGGATCTTTGAAAAATGCAGAAGAGAAATGAAAGATACCAAGGTACTTTGGGATCGCTGCTTAAGTTTTTTTGAATAATTTTCTGAGGAAATAAATGAAATATGCAATGTATGGTATTCTGTTGTGAGATTTTTGAAAATCATGCTCAGATTAATAAAAAAATTTTAATAAAAAACGTCATTTTTTAACAATAATTCTACATTTACTTTTCAATGCAAGAAATAACAAAGTATATTACGCACCTAGGGAGGAAAAGAATTGACTCGCCTTCGGCTCGGTTGTCAATTTACACAAGCTATGAGCTTGCCATTTTACTTCCCGAGGTGCGAATACTATTTTTTTGCTCGGCGTTGCCGGAAAGCGGCAACTTCGTTTTCAGAAAGTTTTTAAATGATAAAAGGAATGTATACTTGTATGTATAATAAATGTAACTGCAGATGAGAACAGTAACAATAGCACTCAGCAATAATTACGATAAACAATAGTTCACTCAGACTAAAATACGATGACAAATGAAAATAAAGACAAGGCAAGACTGTGTAAATGTACAGCATGTGACGGAGAACAGACTCTGGAAAAAAAGCAGAGGCGAACAATATAGTCGCGCGAGTACCATCGAATCGCACACGCCACTCATTTTCCAAGTGGAGCAGTGCAGTCCACGATGTACAAGCGAAGTTCTTCTTCTCTCAGGCCAAAATACGTTTTGTCGCGAATTTTTTTCGGAGCCAAATAACGAAAAAATATTGCCTCGTGCTCGGTATTTGAAATTGTGCTCAACTTGACAAAACTCTTATGTACGTTATATAAATTATTTATCGAAGTATTCTTTTGAATTGTCAAATAATTATTTAACCAAGAAGGTTTAATCGGTAATGTTTTTTTTGTTAGAATAGAAAAAGTATATCTTTCAATAGGGATTCTTATACGTAATTCCAAAATTCTCAAATAGAATTTAGAGTTTCTAAATCATTTTTAAATTCTTTATGGAACTGTTTGCATATTGTAAAACGGTCCGTTTATTAAAACAAGCAAATTTTCAAAAGAAGCAGCAAGGCCTTAGGAAAGGTCTCGTTACTAAATAATAAACTAACAAGATCCTTTCATACTAAGCGCTTGTTTGAAAGAAATGAAAAAGCACTGAAACATTATCGTAGTCTACACCTGAGCAGAGACATTAGATGGCAGTAGAGATGAGAGTAGCAAGGGGTGGCTTTAGAGTAAAGGTCACACATGGAAGCATACGCAATTGACTTAGCCAAACGTGGGTGCGCAGCTTGCGTTGAACCAACAGCCTCTCCAGGCCTGTCTTGTTTGCCCACCGATCATCATCATTACTCATTGGCTATTCCAAGTGTCCGAGGGTGCATGCCTATGTAGTTCTACCGCGCAAAAGAAATTCATCTTTTGCTAATCAAGGAATAATGTGATTATACCTTAGATTTTAATAGTTTTAATGAAAGGAAATTCATATTTCTTTAAAGTAGTATCTTTGCAACGTTTTAGTCTGGGGTCTGAAAAGAATTCGATTAAAAAGCTTTCCTTATAAGTTATTTCTTTTCATTAACTTTCGTGAGATTTGAAATCTTTTGCAAAAAATTATCATTGCGATATGTATGTAAGGATTAAGAATGTAAAGAATAAAAAGAAATATAAATATAAGATACAGAGTTTTCAACCGGAGAAGCATTATTAATTTTTAGTTTCTACGAATAAACTTATCTTTTTTTTTGGGAATAATTGGAACTAAAATAAATGATGGTTACATTAAATAAATTATTAAAATAACTAGCGTAGTTCATCCATAGTCCGAAAATACATAAAGTTAACTGATTGAGCTTAATCCTGCATCCCTAAAAGCATTCTGAAAACGTCATTTCCAATAAGTCTCTTTATCAAAAGTCTTCTTCTCAGTAAGATAACAAACCCCTTATCACTTGGAAAACCTTCCAGAAGTAAAAATTTAAAACCGACACTGTACGTCCGATCAGCAATATTGGCCTTGACGTATTTCCCATTTCAGTCGAGCCATCCAGCTGCGTCGAGCACCGTCGGACTGACTGACTGCCGGTCAAAATTAATCTGACGTTTACAGATTACATCGATAAAAGCAACCACCGCCAAACAATAAAAGATCGAACGGCCCTGAAAAGACCGAGATGATCGGAATGAATCACATCCTTTCTGCACGACAATACCGAATGTTTCTCCTCGTGAGAAAATGGCCCGTATGCAGATAGCAACGAATGTCAGAGCTGCCTGGTTTATGCTAGATCTTGAGTGCTGCTTCCGCAGACGTGTATCTTTACTGCTTATCCGGAGATACAAATGTGGAACGAAGGATTATATATGGATTTTACGAGGATCACTGGTGGGAGCCTTTTGAATTATCAAGTGCTTGGCTGCATTTCTTTATGGGGCTTTTTATTTGCGTTCATTATATTGTGTTTTTATATTCAAATGAAAAATATGTCGCGGCAGAACTTGTTACTCTGGCTGAATAAGAAATTAAGTACTGACTTCCTCTAAAATACGTGGATTAAGCTGAAAAGATCGCATTTGCATATAGAATGAAAGGGCACCATGTAGGCATAAATTATTAAGTATTATAAGATTTTTTAATTACGTTTAAATACACAAGTAATTTTCTGTTTTTAGTGATTATATTTTCTGCACTCTAAAGAATATTTTTTTGAACACGTGCGATGTTATCTTCTCATTTTAAATTCATGAAGTTAAAGTGTATATATAAAATGTAGTGATGCTTATTTTGGTTTATAAATTTTGTTTTGATGCACTTCAAAGTTGGAGTGGATGTAAATTATTTATGCAAGAAAGTACATATATAGAGTCAAAAATGATTCTTTCACAAGTAAAAATAGGTAGTACCCAAAATATTTAAATTAACCCATAAGATATATTATCATTGCTGCGTACGTAATAAAACTGTAATATCAAGTACTTTTCCCTCGAGTAATTTCCGGTAACCTTTATGAAATATTCGTCAGGATCGTGGAAAAAGCCGCTAGTCTAGTTTCTTCCTATATTCAAGTTGTGCTTCTCGGTATAATGAAGCTATTGCCTTGGCTTTCTCCGCGTGTCTTCGACTTGGACTTAATCCCTTTATTTGAATTCCTCGCATTGATCGTCGGTTATCTTCGAGCAATGTCGAAAATTTCCATTATCCAATGGCACGGTAGTGCCGCGAAGCCGAGTTTGAGAAGCAGACGACGCGGCACCCGTACCACTATTTACTTCTTATTTGATGTTCGTATTTTTCATTATCAAAAAAATAATGCTTAGCAATATTGTTCCTAAGCGATTTTTGGCATATCAGCATATTTATAGCTAAACTATGATTTTCAACAAAAACATCGGTAAAAAAGCTATTCAAGTCGTAATGCGCGAGTGCGTAATTCAAAAATGCTCAAAATCACGTTATGTTTTTCTCCAGTCCCTTGAAATTTGCCACACACAGTTTTCTATGCTGTACACATACCGAGAAGTCAGCTACACTTACTGATATTTATAATATCGTACTTTTCTCGTGCGCTTTTGAATCAAAGACACCGGTATTTAAATATTCATTTATTACAAAATCGTGACTTATTACAAAGAAATATTTTTTTGCAATTAATGCACGATCACTTTATTTAAAAGAATAATTAAATTAAGCATCATTCTAAAATAAATTTTATCTCTTAAAGGGCATCGAAGAATTTTTCTTTTTTTTTCTATAAGAACAATTTTACTGTACCGTACCATCTCGTAAACTATGTCTCGTCACTCTGAAGGTGTTCCTGGACATCTAGACGTCACCTACAGGAGCACCTCCCGATTTTCGATGCATTGACGGTGCCCCAGATGGATTGCTTTATAGACGATATCTCGTCGCCTTGAAGGTGTTCCTGGACAACTAGACATCGTCTACAGGAATAACTTTTGATTTTCTGCGCATCGACTGTGTAATGCAAATTATTGCACCTACTGAAATTACTTTTTGTTAAAAAAAGTTTAGTATACCAAATTAAATTTCTAAAATTTTAATTTTTCAAAATGTTACTTCAGATTTCATTTAGTAGCTTATGTTTTTACATTTTTTTAATGTTATTTATAATGTAGGTACACAATGATTAATTTCTTTGCTTATGCCTACAAATGTACCTTTTTCTTGAGTGTTACATTTTATTTAAAAAATGTTTGGCTTTATTAAAGTGCAAAATTGGAGAACTAGTTTTAAAAACTTATGATTTATGAAATATCTGTAAATTCAAATGAAAAATTTACTAAACAGAAAAGGGTGCTCGATAAGAGATTCTATCAATACTTTCTAAAACTAGAGATACTTTAGCGCGCTGCGCGCGCGCTACATTTTGTTTCAGTTTAGGTTCGGTTATGAACGGATTGCAAAACTAACACGTTCAGGTTCATTATACATATATGATTTTTACGTGAACAAACAATGCTCACAATAAATATTTAATAAACTTGCTTATTTGTATATATAGGTTATTCTTTCTACATTTTATATAAAGATTATAACCATAAAAACTATTTTTTCAAAATCTAATTTTAAATTTTGCGCCATTTCTAGGGGCCATTACAGGCCATCAATCATTTCGTTTTCAGTGGCTTCACTTTTCTCGTATCACTTTTTTAACAGAGGATTAGACTAAAACTTCTTAAACCTTTCAAAAAAGCATCTTTCTAAAAAATCTCCGGACAAAATTAACTTTTAACCAAAGCAACGGTTAGCTGAGTTTGATGTGTTCCGCACTATTATTGATGGCAATCTTATAATAAATATAGTTTAAATATATAAATATTTCAATAACAGCAACTACAAAATATATCTAATATATTCCAAAATATTACATAAATTACTAAAAAGGAAATCTCTATAAAAAAATTAACTTTGAACCAAAGTAAAAATTTATGCGAGTTTGATGAATTCCATATTACCAATGATGTCAATCACATAGTAAAAATATAGTTTAAATATATAAATATTTCCATAACAGCAACTGCAAAATATATCTAAAATATCTTAGTAGATACATAATCTTACAAAGAAATTGCAGATTAAAAAAATAATGAATTCAAAGTAAAACAGTCAAGTTTTCAATTCATAAATATTTTAATAACCAAAATTACAACTTATTTCCAAAATGACCTATTCCACGTTCATGCATGTCAATCACGTACTTTACTTAACTATTTTACACTACATATACAATGATTTGTTATATTCCTAACAAACTAATTTTTACGAAAGAAATTATGTAGTTAAAGAGGTTTTTTTCCCAGACCGTATCAACTCACGGGTGCACGCTCGTACGGAGCAGCAAACTGCATTCAACTTACCAGTATTCAAAGAATATTATAGAATATTTCCAAAAAATTCAGGGAGATTCTTCAAGTCTTCTAGATTCCTAACATTATTATTAAAAGTAAAAAAAACGTTTTTGTTTTTCCAGGAAAAATTGTAAACTAAAAAAAAATTTTGAAAGACAAAGGTCTGTTATGAATTTTCGAAATTCAAAATTTTATTAATGTATTATTGTTTGATTACGTCTTATGAATGTGTGTGTAAAATTTTAAACTTTAATATTAAATAGAAAAAATTTAGGAAGAAATCTTGTAAAATAATATCGCGCCGCGCGGTGCCACGGCTCGATTTTCGGATGTTCTTTTGTTAATAACTTTTTATTAAGACCGTCAACCTTGGGGCCCTAAAGCACTAATCGATTCAGAATTAAATTATCTTTCATTTGGTTATAGGCACATTTGGTTTTGAAATTAATTTAGTAAAAATAATGATAAATCAATTTTTTCTCGTACTTATTTTCTTCTGGAATAAACTCAATAATTGTCGAGCCCACATTTTAGCTCTGTCTCTCTTATCTGCTTCTTTCTGCTTCAATTCCTTACATTTCAATGCTTTATTTTATTATTTCGAGATCGTAATTTCTTAATTAATTTTAAGGCTTTAAACTGATTTCCTTTTCATTATTTGTATCACTCTATCTCGAATTAGATCGATCTCTTAAAATATATTAAAGTAAGATGAATTTCAATGACCCTATCAGAACAATGTTCTCGTAATATATCTTACTTAATTTTTTTTTAACAAAACACGAATCTAGATTACACCAAAATTTTTTAAATTTTACCAATTTTACTCTTTTAGGTCGAAACCTTCGCACTAGCAATTCGTCAAATTTAATTCCTGACTTTCAGCAGATTTTTCAAAGTAAGAGAAACAGAAGCAACAGATAAAGTCCTTGGAGCAGCAGAACTGCTGCGGCATGATGGAGGGATACCCTTTATTCTCTTTGAGCCTTTTTTCTTCTCGTTTCCACTATTTTTTCTTCTCGCCATTGTTGCATTAGCTCATTGTCGACCATTTTATTCTCGCGACTTTCATCCCCGCTTCTCTGCCTTATTTATCACTTCTGTGACGAAAGTAGCTGTATCCAGACAATCCTGATCCCGACTGATTTTCCATCTCCGTCCCAGCACCTACCGAGAGCAAAACGTATGCTCGCGTTTGCTCCACCACCGTTTATCGATTACCGGGAGCAATTCATGTGACCGCGTTTGCTCCACCGGAAGCAATACGAAACCGCGTTTGCTCTACGTCCATCCTACCATTTTGTAGTATATACGAATATTATACAAGTGCGACACTTCTTATTTTTATGTACATTATATATGCAGGGTGTTCAATAAGTTTGGAACCCCCCTCTATTTTCGAAAATACTGCTCAAACAAAAAAAAAGGTTCAGACAAAAATTATAGGGTCATGCTCATGGTCATGGTCATGGTCAAGGTCATGGTCAAGGTCACCATTGGATTGCTAATTCAAAACCCTGAAACTTTTGTCTGAACATTTTTTTTGTTTGAACAGTATTTTCGAAAATAGAGGGGGGTTCCAATCTTTTTGCACATCCTGTATAAGTATCTTTGTGCATATATGTGTATGTAAGCACACATGTGTATGAGAGTGCGACATTCCAGAATATTGTAAGCCTATACGGCAGTCGTGTGTACGTTGCCATCGAGAGTACTGGTTGCTGTACTTTGATGTGCTCTCACACCTTCTTAATAAAAATATGGTATACTCAAATACAACTACATTAATTTAAATTCTGTACCCTATTCCGAAATATAACAAATTTTACCTGGAACAATCCATGTAACCGCGTTTGCTCCACCTCCGTTCTACCGTTTACCGGGAGTAATCCATGTAACCGCGTTTGCTCCACCACCGTTCTACCGTTACCGAGAGCAATCCGTGAAACTGAGTTTGCTCTACATCCGTACCGTAATTGTAAGCTGTAGTATGTACAGTATTTGTAGCCATAATAATTAAATCCGTATTGACTGTAATTGTAAGCCGTAATATTAAGCCGTAATGATTAATATTTTATGTCCGCAGCTTTAAGTCCGTAGCTTACGTTCACCTTCCCGAATTTCTTGAATATTATTTTACTTATTCTCATACGTTATTAAGAATATAGTTAAGTCTAATTCTCTCTATTTATTTACGCAATCAATTCCATTGTCCTATCCGGCACTCAACGTATCGTTACACCTTTGAAGTCTATCATAAATCAAGAAGAACGACAAGGCCAGGTGTCAACTCATTTTCTACTAACCTGCACTTTGCGTTTCCAAATCTACGATAATCGGGTCGAGAACTAAATTCTCTAGTATGATATGGCGCGTTTTGACGAGAGCTAAAGTAATTTAACATTCATGTTATCATATTTTGGAGCTTAATTACGGCAAGTGACAACTATGAACTAATTTTTTATATAAAGGATGATTTGTGAAATATGGATCTGTGTTTTATCTGTAAAATTTTATTAAAAAAATCTTTAAATTGTAGATTTCGGTAAAGTAATAAAAAGGATATACGCAAAATTAAATAAAGAAGATTAAATAATAAATATAATGTATATAAATGATGAATAAGAATTAAGATTGTTAAAATATTGAAGCATGGAAATGAATCAATTGATTGAAGTTTATTATTAATGTAGTGTAAACTTTTTTAGTAAAATATATAATCTCTTTCAAATTCAAATTCTTATTTTAAGTTAAAGGCTGCTGGTAATAAAATATCTTAAAATCATTTAACTCTCGTGGTATAACCGTGACCAGATTTCTAATCAGACCTAATCAATCTATTACGAAAAATGTGAATCTTTTACCAGGGGTAATTTAAATTAATAAAATCGTGCTTCGTAAAATCAGGGTAAGCTAATGACTGATTAAAAATTCCCTTTCCAAACAACGAGCACACAATTTCGCTTGCATAAAATCTTCGCTGAAACTTTGCATAAATAAATTCAAACGCACGAGGTTTCTTTTGACGCAACGTCATTAGATTTTTTGAGGCTTGTGCCGGAATGAAATTCAAAGGGCGAACGTGTTCTCGGATGTCTTATTTGTAAAAATATCACCCGCTTTTTCCGGTATAATAAAAATATTTAATAATAGGTATATTCAATCAACATCTCCTTTTCTTCACATATTTCTTTCCTCACTCTTCTTTGTTTTTCCCCACTTTTGGCTGCTGTGGACGAAAATACATTTATAAATCTGGAGTGTTTATCATGGAACGAATGTCCATTTAATAAGCCAAATCACGTAGGCGAGAGCTATGTACGTCGCGTTCGAAAGCTTTTTTTGTCGATTGATTGTGAGAAAAATTACAAACCCTGGAGTGGATTTTTTTGATGTTCATTTGTTATTTGTATTACTAGGTGCATTCATGCGCGCCTCGCGCGCTCTATATTTATTCCATTATATAAATACGAATTCTTCTTCGTTCATTTGAACCAATCGCATTTGTTGATTCATCAGAATTAACCAATCCATTTTCGGCTTCACTTTTCCGCGATCACTTTTTTAATAGAGAATACGTACGCGGTGTGTTGAACAATGCAATTTTACATTTTATATAAAAAATATCCATGTTAATATCTTTATTGAACATATACTTTACTTTTTTATATAAACACGTTAAAAAATATTTTTTTTTCAAATCATTTTAAATATTCTACCACAAAGAAACCAATAGATTATGTAGGCAGAATACTGATTTCAAATTATTAATTTATAACAAAAATATGCATCCAAGAATTTTAAAATTCATCCTCAGTACTTTGATTCCTTAAAGCTTTTCCATAGATAGATGAGCTCGAGAACATTAGCAATTTTCAATAGTTCTTTGGACTTTGATACGCCCACTCGACAGGTTTGCTTACGGCATATTACGCGAGCTCGAGGGAAAAATCGTTTTGACTTGCACTCGTTCCTTTCAATTTCAGGGCTCGATATGCACTCTCGTACACTTGGCTAACCACAAGCGGCCACGTTAGTTTCGCATCTGACGAAAAAAAACGGAAGACAAAAAGAGAAGCCCGCCGTCATTGATTTGCGAGTAAAGCCGAGGTTTTCTGCTTTGTTTTCGTGCCGAATTTTGAAAATTTTTTACGAAGCTACATTTAAAGCGGTGGATTGTTTCGTTTTGCTTCCTCCTAGAGGAAGCATTGTGATAGTGATTTTTGGAGTTGTTCGAAAAAACGATTATAACTGTATTTTAAGGTGTCAGAAACAAGAATAAATGATTTTTGAAAAATGTCTGTATGGATGTGTGTGTGTGAGTGAGTGTATATGCCGTATCTCAGCTTCTAATTAACGGATTTTCATGGTTCACGGCTCATTTTTTTGTTTTCATTTTGTGATGGCGGCAAAAAAATCTTTTTTTGTTTAGTTTATTTGTTTTTGTTTTATCGTAAATTTTCGATTTTTGAAAAACTAATTTTAATTTTTTTTAATGATAGGATTAAGATATTTTAATCGAACAAAGACCAATTTGAAGAGCATAAAAATATCTATGATTTCAGAGAAAAAAAGTTACACTAGCTCTTATGGTTCTTTTGTTTTTAATAAAAATGTTTTTTTTAAAAAACTTTATAATTCTTAAATTAAGGAGGTTCGATACTGACCGCGGGACGTATGCGGTGCGGGGGGAAAATGTCACGTCTTAGCCTGATGGGAGTATGATACACGAGAATTCCTGATCTACTAACCCGCAAAAATATATTGACCCACGGCTTCGCAACTGAATTAAAATAAACTAAATTAAAATAAAATAACTCGCTGGATCTCAGCGAATTCCTCATGAAACATTATCAAAATTTTACCGTATGTACTTCAATACATCTAGTTACTTTCAGAATTATTAAAAAGCTTATGAAAAATAAAAATAATTGTAAAATAAA